>APFE030719999.1:0-24314 GCA_000404065.3 Pinus taeda
GTTCATTGATTCTTGTGCATCACTCCATATGGCTTGTAATAAGGATTGGTTTGATGAATATTATGAAAACATTGATGAAACATATTTTTATGTAGGAGATAATAGATAACTTAAAGTTCAAGGTTTTGGAGTAATAGGTGTGAATTTTCCTTATGGACAAGTGAGACAGATCCATAATGTGATCTATGTTCCTGGTATCAAAAAGAATTTAATTTATGTTTCTACTATTGCTGATCAAGATTTGAAGGTGGAATCTGTTAAATCACAATGTGTTGTGAAATATCACTACAAGGTTATTACCACGAGTACCACAATTGGAGGCTGGTATAAGTTGGATGTGACGAGGAAAAGTCATCAAGAGTTAGCGTCTACAACAATGTCAAAGATAGAATTATGGCATCAAAGGTATGGGCATCTAAATCAACATGATTTAATGTTACTTCAAAAGAGTACAAAGGTTGAAGGTCTTCCTATTATGAAGAATGATCATGTTGAATGTGAAGCACGTGCACTTGGAAATAAGCATAGGGAGGACTTTCCTATACATTAAGAGAAAAGACAGAGGGAAATAATTGAATTAATTCATACTGATGTATGTGGACCTATGAAAATTAGATCTCTTGGTGGAGCATGGTATTTTCTTATTTTGGTTGATGATAGATCTAGGTATACATGGGTCTATTTCAGAAGAAAGAAGAGTGATGTTTTTGAGTACTTTAAAGAGTTTAAGAGTATGGTGGAAAAGCAAACTAGCAAGTGCATCAAAATTATGAGATATGATCATGGGGAGAACATAAATAAGAGAATTTAATGAATATTGTAAAAGCAATGGGATTCTACAACAATTTACAGTGTCACATTCACCTCAACAAAATGGAAGTGATGAGAGGAAAAACAAAACACTAGTTGAATGTGCACATAGTATGCTTCAATATAAAAATATTTCTAACAGTTTTTGGGCTGAATCCATTAATACTGTTGTTTACTTGAAAAATAGGAGTCCAACCAAAAGTTTAGAGCTTAAAACACCTTTTGAAGCATTTTATGGGTATAAACCAAAAGTGAGTCATTTGAAAGTTTTTGGTTGCAAGACATTTGCTCATATTCCAAAAGATGAAAGAAGAAAACTTGATGCAAAGTCAATTAAGTGCATATTTATTGGTTATTGTGATGATTAAAAAACATAATTGTTGTTTGATCCCAGTATCGATAGATTGTTTGCAAGTAGGGATGTGGTGTTTCATGAGAAGGCAAATGAAGGTGATAAAATGAATAATACTGGTGTGTGGCATGACACTGATGATTATGTCAAAATAGATATGAGTGTTGAATAGGGATAGGAACAAGCACAAGAATAGGTACAAGTTCAAGGGCAAGCAGCATCAAGCAGTCATGACACTCCAGGAAGATGAGAGGAGACTCCACATAGAGAAAAGAAAGATGAAAACAGTAAAACTCCAAGAAGGTCATCACATCAAATTCAAGTACCTATAAGGTATAAAGATTATGCATTAATGTCTCTTGTTATGAATATTGTAGAACCTTCAAGATATGAAGAAGTTAAAGAATATGAAGAATGGAGAAATGCAATAAATGAAGAATATTACTCTATAATGAAGAATGACACATGGGAATTAACAAAATTGCCTAAAAATAAAGTTCCCAGAGAATGAAAATGGTTGTATAAATCTAATTTTAATGTTGATGGAAGTATTGATAAGTTTAAAGCTAGATTGGTTGGAAAAGGATATTCACAAAAGGACGGAATTGATTATGAAGATACTTTTGCACTTGTAGCTAAGTTGAACACAATTAGGATCGTGATTGCATTAGCTACAAAATATAATTGGAAAATGCATCATTTAGATGTCAAATCTACATTTTTGAATGGTGAGTTAAAAGAAGTTTATTTCATTCAGCCTGAAGGGTTTATAAAATAGGGACAAGAGCATCTGGTTTGCATGTTAAAGAAAGCTTTATATGGTTTGAAACAAGCACCAATATCTTGGTATGTGCAAATTGACTCTTTCTTTTATGAGAAGAAAACATTATTTCCTAACTTGTACATCAAGGAATATGAATATGAGAATGTTACTTTGATATATATATGTGTGTGTGTGTGTGTGTGTGTGTGTGTGTGTGTGTGTGTCGATGATCTTATCATAACAGGAAATGCATCAAAGTTAATTGAAGAAATTAAAATTCAATTGTCACATGTATTTGAGATGAAGGATCTTGGAGAATTGCATTACTATTTAGGTCTTTAAGTTTGGAGGGAATCTTGTAAGATAGTAATCACACAAAGCAAATATACAAGGGAAATCCTTAAAAGGTTCAGTATGATTGAATGTAAGGCAATATCTACTCCTTTAGAATAGAATGTAAAATTGTACAGTGATGATGAAACCAAAGAGGTGAATGGAACCTTGTATTGTCAACTAGTGGGAAGTCTAAACTACCTCACCACTACCAGGGAAGATATAGCATATTTTGTCAGCATACTTAGTCAGTTCATGGCTAATCCTTGTGAAAGCCACTAGAAAGAAACAAAGAAAGTCCTTCAATATCTGAAAGGAACACTTAACTTTGGTATTATGTATACTGATGAATTTGATGTTGAATTGGCAGGTTATTCTAATTTTGAATGGGCTAGAAATCCATATGTTAGGAAATCTACTGCTGGATACATCAGTTCGGGACCAATATCATGAAGTAGTAAGAAACAACCAATTGTTTCCTTGTCATCCACTGAAGCTGAGTATAAAGCATTATGAAGTGCTACTTGCAAAGAAATATGGCTTAGAAGGATACTTGAAGATGTTGGAGAAATGCAACAAGCACCTACAATAATCAAATGTGACAATCAAAGCACTATCAAATTGGAAAACAATCCTATATATCATGCAAGGACAAAGCACATTGACACACAACATCATTTTGTAAGATAAAAACTGCAATAAAAAGAAATTGACTTATACTGTAATAAAAATCAAAATGTGGTAGAAATATTCACCAAGTCTTGGGAAAGGCTAAATTTGAAATGTGTAGAAGTAAGTTGTGTGTTGTAGAAAATCCAAATTATGTTGTAAGACTTAGACTAGCAGACAAGTAAACATGTAGGTAGTGATTAAGGGGAGGTGTCAGGATATTAATCACCACAACATCGATCATTGTTCATTAGTCAGTGGTAGATGGATAGTCCGCTAGTAGGCACGAGTCAGTACGAAATAAATTTCAGTTAGCTGAGCTACTATTCAACCTGAGGCTCAACCAATGTATAAATTTCAACCTTTGGTAATGAAATCGACAAGCTTTCAATGTTGAATGTTTTCTCTGATACATGAACCTCCAAGGCCTTCACTTGGGTGGGTGCTCCACTTTGCAGATACTCTAAGATTCAGTTGGGAACTTCACAAACATCCTGACTCTTAACTTGAGCAGGTGCTCTGCTTTGCAGATGCTCACTGATTCAATTGGGAACTTCAAGAACCTCCAAACTCTTCTCTTACACGGATGCTCCACTTTGCATATGCTCCTAGATTCAATTGGGATCTGAACAAACCTTGAAAGTATTATCTTGCAGATGTGCTTCACTTTGCAAATACTCCCAGATTCAGATGGGAAGTTAAAAAAACCGCAAATTCTTAACTTGAGTCTGTGCTCCACTTTGCAAGCGCTCCCAAACTTAGTTGGGAACTTAACAGACCTCTAGAGTCTTGACTTGAGCGGGTGCTCCTCCTTAGAGATCCTCCCAAGATCAATTATGAATTTAAGGAAATATTCAATGTATTCACTTACGTAGATGCTGCAATTTGAAGAGGTTGCCCAGTGTTGAACAATTGAGCTCGTTGGAGAAGGTTGATGTGAATGAATGTCCCAAATTGCAATGGGGTGAGGGAGTAGTTGAGCAGTTGCACCAATGACTAAAGAAAGGCTTCGTTGAATGAAAAACACTTCATAATTACAACAGTGGTCAAGATCGTGGCCATAGTGTTCCCTACAGGAGGTATATAGAGCTCTGTCATTAACCATGAAAGACGTTTAATCAGAAGCAAAATGAATTATAAGATCTTTGGAATGTTTTATATTTTATGTCATTCGTTGTTTTAAAATACATTTGGCCTTCATTACTGTAGTTTTAACTCTTTAACTTTTTGGTGTGAATAGAGTTAGATTTTGATAAACACCTCTGCCAATCGACCGAAATTTTTAATATTTGTGTTTTGATAAATCTATAGTGTGTTCCATGAATGTTTTTCTCAAAGAAAAATTCCAAACATGTTAAGAAAGAAAAGAATCCCAAGTTAAGAAGGAATACCATTGCGTAGGAGCTTTGAAAGATGTCACTTATACGAGGTATTGGAAACAAGAAAGGCAAGAAATGAGTTTCTGAAAATGGGAATGATATACATCTACTAAAGACAAGAAACTTGGCATTTTTTTCCTCGAAATACCTTCCTTTTAACCGTTGAGCTTATGTCGATTGCAACTTCTTTTGGATTGTCGACAGGGCCAGTGGGGGCCCTCCTTTTCACTATTACCGTCCATTTATATAAACATAGAGATCACATCTAGCCAAAGTCAGAAAACTCGCTATCACTTCACGCCTGTATCCGTACTCCATAGGGACTTGCCTAAACTGACAAGAATTATCCATTCGATGGCAGAGTCATTAAAATTATGCAGATGGGATGGCCATGCATCACCTCACTAATGCATCCCTCCTATATGAATTTCAAATTTTGATAGCCCATGTAGAGCGCTTCATGAATTTTGATTTTTGATAGCCCACACAGAGAGCTTCATGAATCGCTGGGATGTAGGCTTTCTAGTGGTGTGTTTCTCTGTGTTGACGTCGAGATGTTTGTTTCAAAATAAAAAAATATATGAAGCAATATTATTGTTTTAGCAGTGTGTAGTTGTTGCAGTTTTTCATAAACCATTTTTGCTTGCTGAACTAGAAGCTGGCTGGAAGTGGGGAGCACCATGTTTATTCATGCGTAATTCCATCGGGAGAGTAGAAGAGATCACCATTCTTACAATGTTTTCGTTCCCTTACCATTATTACATGAAGTAGGCACATGGAGCTAGGCAATTCCTTAAGTGTTCCAGGCATCCATTTGGCCAGCATCGTGTGATGTCTTCCACCGTATTGAATACAATATAGTTGCATTCATGTTTGGACTGACAACAATTGCTGATCTCTACGTCAACTTGTGTAGACCCCAGAGAATATTAAAGGAAATAATTGCAGAGAAGATTGCAAATCTGTTGAACCTTTTGAGTCTTTATTAGCATGGGTGCACCACTTTGCAGATGCTCCCACAGTCATTTGAAAAGTTAATGGGCCTCAAACGTTATCACCGGGAAAGGTGTTGCAATTTACAGATGTTGTGTGTAGTTGATCATTTGAGCTCATTGGAAATTTTTAATGTACAATCGGCAATGTTGTGGGGGATTAAGTCAAGAAACTATGCCAATGACCCGGAAAAGTCAGTTGCATGCGACATATAGAGTGTACATATTTCTTCACATTTTATTTTATCAAAGCACAAAAACGGCCCAGTTATTGCACCATAATGATCTCCACCGTAATGAATATATTTTATTTTTGGCATTTGATTTTATGGTGCACACATTGATCATGGTGCGATAATATTCGAGTGTTTAATGTATCAGTGGTTTTGGTTTGCTTTTTCTCTTTGGGTGATAATAATATTCAAGCATTTAATGTATTAGTTGTTTTGGTTTGCTTTTCTCTTTGGGTGATAATGTTTGGGAGTCTTATTTAAATTCTTTTATATTTATATGATATTATCTTTTTTTTTATCAAGTAAGAGTGGGACCTTCCATTAATCTAGAAAAATACATAATTTATAAAGAACAACACCAGCTATGTGAAAATTCAACAGGAAACTGAGCTGGCAAAACCCGAACTTAACTCCAAAAACTGTGAAAAGCCCTAACAAGACTACAAAGGAGCTGTAAACAAAACATCCACCCAACCTAGTGTGCAGAGAAACCAAGAAATAACCATGAACAATCCGCCTGTGTGTTATGGAGAACAAAACCTATCAGAAGCATTCATTAGAGACTTTAAGCCTTAAAATCCGACCCCAACACTTTATTGGGTTTTCCTTCTAAAACTCGGGTCCATTCATTAAATTGGAAAACAAAGGAATACACTGGAAATCCCGCTCAACACCCAAAAGGACAGACTTCAAATAATTTACACCCGGGATTATAAATATTGGCGGGTCCGCACTCCCGGTCCATCGGCATTCCGCTGCACTCTCCATTCGTAGATCTCCGATCGGCCCAATCTTCATTGTCGATTCCATTTTCTGATCCAATGGCTATCGGTGCGTCGCTTGATTGCCCATCGGCGTAATGCAATTCTATCTTTGTCGACCCTTGACCTCTCTCTATCGTGGTTTGTGATTAGATCTTGGTTGTTGATCTGGCGCTCGATCTGACAGTTGATGCTGGTCTAATCAACCAACTTGCATGTCAAACCTCAACCATTTATCAACTCACACTAGATTCGGTGACCGTTAAGGATTTCAGGTGGACAAGTATCACGAGGATTAACCGCCCGGAAAGCGGTTTCCTCTCTCCTCCTCGCTGCTACGTGTTGCTGGATGAGTGGCATCGGGTGCTCACCCTTCAATACTGCTTAAGGGTTTGAGGATGCCCAAAATACCACTTTTACTGTTGCAAAACATTTTCCATGCGAATTAACTCCACACTCTTTCACCATCACTTTCTATCGATCTAAAAGATCCGACGGTTCCTGTTCCATTCTTTCTACGTCATTGATCTTCTTCTTATCGATGGATTTACCTTAAACCCCAATTTCTCTACCAAACTATGTCTTTACACAGAACACTCATATATCGACTTATTTAGATAGGCCACCATTTTATATTTTTTGGGTCCATCCATAAAATTAACCTACGTTCAGTTTCCAGCCCGAAATCCATAGGATGACAGAGTTCAGGGCAAAGTTTAGTCAGGTGCCTATGATCCTTCCTGCTATTTACCACTTGCTACTTCCCTATGATTGGTCCACTTTCTTCTGTTCCCATTAGTCACCTCTCTTCTTATTTCTTATGCTTTGAAAGTACTCCCTGTCTTTGGTAGCATGTCTGTGACAGTCTTTGTGCAGTCTCCCTGGGTGAGTCGACATCCAGTCATATCTTCTGTTACTTTTTGAACAGAGTACTCCTTCATTCGCCAAACAATCTGATAACCTATTGGTTGTTCTGCGCACATGAACAAAATTGAGAGTTCTCAAGGCTCTCAGGTGGGATTCTATACGCTGATAGACTTGCAATAACCTCCTGTGTTTCGACACTTTTTCTGGTGATGTGCCATTGCATATTTTCTTGACTGAATTAATTATCAATTCAGAGTCAACTTCAATAATAGTATTATGTAAATTTGATTCAATCAAGATTTCTAGGCATTGCTCTAGGGCCATGAGTTCCACCATATTATTAGTGGTCTTCCCCATATGACTATGAAAGATGAATTTTATGTATCCCTGCTCATCTCTTATGACTCCGCCATAACCAGCCACCCCAAGGTTTCCTTTAGAGGCTCCATCTATATTGAATTTCAAAAAACCATGAGGAGGAGGTTGCCAGAAGTCCTTATCTGTTGTTATATGACTTACAGCCTTGCTTATGCCCTGGGGGAAAGGCACCTGTAGACTCAAATGTAATAGTATTTGTGCATCCTGGTCTTGAGGTGGGTTCTCGAGGGGTTTCTTTAGAAGGGTTCTTACAGTCTCTTTGAGCTGTCTAATGATCTAAGCTATGATGCTCTGGGATGAGCCAATTCTGTTCTTGAAAGTCCTATTGTTGTGTTCTTTCCAGACATCCCAGATTAGAAAGACTGGAACCAGAGTCCAAGCTTTATTGATTATTTCATTTTCAGAGAAGTTTCTCCTCCAATTCTTCAAAGTGCCAGTAATGTTGAAATTGTCTCTATCCATTTGTCTGAAGATTGAAGCCACCCAATTCCACAAGGTGGAGGTGAATGGGCAGAGGTTGAGTAGATGTTCCATTTTTTCTTCTTGTAATTTTCATAACTAGCATCTAGATGGACTAGCTACACCTCTTTTTCGAAGGTTTTCCCAAGTCAGAATTTTTTTATGTTGCACCAACCACATGAACAGTTTGATTTTCATATAGTACTGGTTTTGCCATAGGTCCTCCCATACCTTATCAACGTTTGGAAAGTCAAGCCCTAGGGCCATTCTCTTGGCTTCTTTGAGGTTGAAGTTGCCTTCATTGTTTCTTCCCCGTCTCAGTTGGTCTGACGAAGTTGATATCAAAATCTTTCTTTGTTCCAAAATCATTGCAAGAGCTTCTGCCTGGGCCTTCAAAGGGATTTCTTCACTATATACCATGTCCTTCCATATTCTCCATTTTCCCTTATGGTGGGCTCCATTATTGTAGCAATGATGCTGCAACTCTTGGGACTCCCTTCTTTAATTTTATCAACCCGGTAGTTCGTAGCAAACTTGGAAGCGACGATGATGTACACATAAGTACTAGCTCTTATTGCAGGTTGTCACTTGATCAGCAGGCACAAGTCTGCGAGGAGCTTAAGCCAACTTCTATGAGCTCCTAGAAGAAGATTTTAACTATGATGGATGAGAGCTAACTCAAAAGAGGCTAATATACTTGCAGAAAGAAGTTGAAAGCTGAAAGGAAATGCAAACCCTAGCAAACCCTAGTTTTAACGACTAACCCTACTGGTGCAAGAAAAGAGATGAAAGTTGGGGAAATGGATGCCATTGACTCTTGGAAAGGTAAAATGCATGTGACTAAGCTACTTCTAAAGTGAAATCTGGAAAAAGCATCTTTTTGGTATTTTTGAGTAAGTTGGCAGAATTATTATGCATGTGCTTTAACTGTTTTTGGTTGTGCAGAGGTTGATTGGCGAAAGGAAATGAAATGGGAATTTGTAGGAGGTTAGGAAGGTGAGAAGAGGGCCTAAGGGGTCCCTAGCACCCTAGCACCCTTCCAGAGGGTTTCACCGCGATCAGATCTCGAGAAACTCCTCACGTGATCTTCTATAGGAAGTATGCAGGGGTTCTATAGGATGTTCTACATGAAGATCCGAAAGAGGATTTTGGAGGGTTGATGGAGGAAAAATGGTGGGAAAGTGGAAATGGAGGTTGGATAAGGATGTCAAGGGGTCTAGGACCTGGTGAATGAGGCTAAGAAGTGATTAAGGTGATAGGAGTTGTCCAAGGATGGAGGAAGCAATGATGCACATGAATGTCGAAATTAGGGAAAAGTGGAAAGAGGTGCAAATGCGGGGAAGGGATCTTGGATTAGGGGTTGGAGTAGGGTGTATGATGGAGGAAGGGTAGGCATGGAGGTATCAAAGGTGTTCTACACACTATTTTCCAAAACTGATCAACAAAGACTAGGAAAACCAAAGATCTAGCTATTTTGACCTAAAACCAGAAACATGATGAACAAAAGTTTATTGGTAGAAAATCATGCAAGATAACTATGGAAGCTAAGCAAGAACAGATTCTAAACATGCAAGTACAACTGGTATCAACTTCCCTAACTAAAAATCTAACACTAGCAATTGCATGAAGAGGCAAAAACAATGTTTTTGTTGCAGCAAGTATGCCTTGGTCTCAGCTCATGGTCCCAAGGAGGGAGAGATGAGATCAAGGATTTCATGATGGCCTTTTTGTAGATATTTTCTGTTACCAAACTATCAAATCAACCTGAAGCATGAAAAGCTATTTTAATCATCAAAACAACCTAAGTAACAAAGCAAGATTTTAACCTTAATAACAGATTTTATTCTAAGAATGCAGCAAAGACACATAAAAGTACACAAAGGAGGTACTGGGAACTTGGGTTGGGCCCAACCCAAAGAGTTACAACCTCCTAATAAATGTTGGAGCTGGTGCAAAGCTGGATTCATCTTTATTGATCAAGAAATAATAGTTAAATCCCAAAAACTGTCTACAAGAAAAAGCTCGAAAATGTGCTGAAATGCCAAGCTAACCTACTGACTAAAATCTAACTAACATATGACTAAAATATCACTACCATATACCTCACCAAAATGATTCCCTAAGCCTTCGTATTTATACGAATTGAGGACCCCAACAGTCCTCCTAAACTTTAGGAACTCGGCTACCAAAACTTGCAGTTAACAGCAAGTTTACTAGCCCTGCTCGGCTGCCCTTGCGATCATCGATGTGGCGGCCCTTGAACTCCGAGCTATAGGTGGAGAATTTGAGGTAAGGGCTCATAAATGAAGGGGACACCTTCCTACAAATCCTATCCCTTGTTCTTCCACGAATTTGGCTTCCAAGTGCTCATTAAAACCTTTGATTTTGTCTCAAAATTGACCAAAAATCTGCATAAAGCACACATTAGACTTTTTGGCATAATGACTAACCCAATTCACTCTATTAGCACAAATATAATAAAAAACATGCAATAAACTAATGATAATGGTGAATTAAGTCGAATTAGAAGGCTAAATGAGCCTATATAACTACCCATTTTTGGGGCTCATCATCACCCCCCTACTGAAGGTGTTGCTCATCCTCTGAGTAACTAATCTATCTCTTCATTCTTGATGGCCCTGGTGGCCTCCTTATCATCCCAAGCTTCTGATGTGGTCTACTCATGTGTGCCATAAAATTTTTCCTTCTTGTCCATGTCCTTCCACTGCTCCTCCTATTCTACTTGTTTGAATTCTCGTGCTTTTCCTGGCCTTGAAATACATGGAGGCCTGCCTTTGTCTTTTTCCTTTTTGTTTTGTAGGTGTGCTTAATGCAGCAAGTACAGCTGCTGCTTCTCTTGCCAACATTTTAGGGGATTTCTCTTTCTGTTGTTCTTCTCCTTCACTTCCTGTAGAAATCTCTATGCCCCTTGTTTCTTCTTGTGTCACTGATATCTCAGGGTGTGTCTGTTCTTTCTCTTGTTGGGTGCCTGCCTTGGCTGTGGCAGCCTTCTTTTGGGCTTTCTTGGCCTTTTTCTTTCCAATCTTTTCCTTTTTCCCTTCTCTGCTTTTGTTGTTTTCTCCTTTTCTGCCTTAGGCTCAGCAGTCTTGTCAAATTATTCTTTTTCCTTCTGTTCTTCCTCTGTTTTAGGCTTAGCAATCTGGCCCATTTCCCCTTTTTCTTTCTGTGCTTGAATGTCCTGTGTTCCTTCACCATTGGTTTTCTCACCTTCTTCAGTATGTTCTCCCTCCTCACTGCTGGATGGGGTGATGTTTTCGGCCAAAATTCTAATATTGTCATCCCTGGACATGTTTCTGAAGATTCCCAAGATATGGGAACAATGTAGGTGTGCAAAGCATCTTCCACCAATAGTTTTATGAGCCCATGATGAGCCAACTGATCTGGGATCCCTTCATTTAACTTTGTACCACATTCAATTAGTGACTAAAGAAAGAAATAGGGGATGCTCAGTTTCTTGGCTGGAGGCAAGGCAATCCCATGCCTTAGTTCACACAACAACCTGAAATGATAACCATAGATGATGCTAAACCTCCCTTCACACGTGATGTACTTCATAATTTGGAAACTGACTTCACTCCAGAGGGTGCTTTTTTTATGTTTTAATCAGAAAAGGAAATGCTCAAGCAACCAAACATTCAATCTGAAATAGAGAATAGTTGAATTTGGTTTCCCCTGAACCCAAGAAGGAATTTCTCGTGTGTCCAATATCAACTAGCAATTATTCCCTTGTTTTAAGACTGTTGTCACCCATAACTCGACTATTTTCTTATGAAAGGAAGAATTTTGTTTTTACAGGCAGAGCACAAGGATCAGGTTCTCTTCTCAGCACATAGATAGATATGCAAATCCAATTTTTTTTTTACACACGCACAAGCTGGCCTCCACGGTTGCATATATCTTCCCTACAGAAGGATTTAAAAAGAAAACATGGAGGAGATTTTTGATGTAGGAAAACTGGGGAAACTCGGTGCAATATGTAGACAAACGTTTTACTTCTACTACATAGGTAGACTTTTCCTCTGATTTTTCAATCTGATGCCGTGTTTAATTCACCACCTTGCACAAACAAATCATGCATAGAGAAGTTTTCCCGAGCCTACCTTGTTTTGAGCTTGAAATTCGACAAAAATTCCAGGTTTTCTTTCTGTAGAGCGGTTCTCTGCCTTTCCTGTAGAACTCTTCCTGTAGAAGCCTCCCGGTTCCTGTAGAACTGTTACAGCTTCCTGTAGAATGCCGATAAGTAGGAGGGTGTTGAAAAATGGCCGAGAAAGACTGGTTCGCTGCTATGGAGGTGGTATGGAGCTTGTTGCAGTTGTAGGGACGGTAATAAAATGAAACAACAATGGTGAGAGTATTTCAAAGATGAGTTCGATTGGCTGTTTATGGAGACTTCCGTTGATGGAGGGTGAGTTGGCCAAGTGCACGTTGGCCCCATGCAGACCGTTGGTTCCCACTGCAATGTTATTATGAACTGTATGTTCTCTGCTTGTAATCACTCCCATCAATTACGTTGGATTTTAAACAGCCACCACTACCTGTTTTCATTTTTATTCCTGAGATGGCTGAGCACACGTGTCGATTGCACCCACCGAGCACTGTTTGAACTAGACGAGGCAATGTCTGAACTAGATGAGAGTGGCCAGTTAGCTAGCCACTAATCTTGTTTAATCACAACCATCTCATTGTCCACGTAGTTCTTAAATTACATTCATGCAACAGAGGAACGGGTTTAGTCATGTACCTGGAAGTCGAATGTGTTTGCTGTGAGGTGCTATGGCCTTTCCTTCTGCTACATGCCTTTGTTTCTGTGGATGCATGCTAGTTTGGTTGCTGATATGTGGCTATTTTTTTGTGCAGGTATCCTCTAGCTGGATGTAAGCTACAGGAGTCTGTTTCAACATTCATATTTGGACTCTCATGCCGCTGATACTGGATTTTTGCAGGACAACGACCTGTTTTCTCCATGGCTCCCAAACGATAGATCAGATTGACTTGAAACTTTATGAGCATGTTTCTATCATCATTATACACCTCCCATAAGAAAATTGTGGTCAATGGATGCACGAATTTCGAGAAAAACTGAAAATGGTTGAAGGTGACAGAGGTCAATTTCTCAGAAACCATGCACTAGAATTGGTTGAAACTTCTTGGGCAGGTTACTATCATCTATATGCATCTCCCCATTGTTAGATGATCCAAAAATACCTTTTTATCATAGGTTATAAAATTAGAATAAAATAATTATTAATTTAAGATATTAAATTAATATTATTATTCTAGAATGTTTAATTATTTAATGGAGACTTTTAGAATTAGCATATTGTTGTAACTAGATATGACTCTCCAAATGTGTCGTATCTTAGGCTCTATTATAGGAGATTAGTTAGCTAGTTGGTTTGAATAGAATTGATTGTAAATGGACACTTGTTATTTAATAAGTGATCCATAATTAGAGGTAGTTAGGACATGGAGCTTATAAATAGCTCATTGCAAGAGTGTTTGTGTGGTTCGGGTGTAAACCCTTGCAAATCAATTATGTAATTTTTTTTTTTTTGATTAATAAAATTATGTGTCTGAGGACACTTCTGCCATTATTGTGGTATCAGAGCTATGGTAATGCTGCAGTTGATTTGAGGAAGAGATTCCAGCAGTTGATTTGAGGAGGAGATTCCAGCTCTATCAGATCGTGGAAAAACTCAACTCCGTTGAAGTGATCAGCAAAAATTGGTATGAAATTTGCAACAATTTTTTTATTATTGATTTTAGATCTGCCAATTCTAAAATCATTTAAAAAAAAAAAAAAAAAAGACAAGAAGTGGCATAGAAGCCTGAAGCTGCATATTAGCATAGAACTACATGTGGGCAAGTAAAATATATATATAATGAATTATATTTCATCTTTTTTCTGAGCGCCGAGCTAGATCTGTACCTATATTGTTTCAAATTAACCTGGGCCATGTTCTGCTCATAGAAACTTTTAATTCTGTCTCTGGCGTTTCTCTGTTATGGGGTTACCTTAGTGTCAAGAAACTCTGCCGCCTTTTTAAAAGACCTCTCGTCTACGATTGCCTGGAAGGCATGGACATTTTGCATAGGACATAGCACCGCTGCAGCGCAACAATTCTCACCAACAGCAGCGCTATCAAATCTCTGCTCACCATTTTTTTGCCGAGAAGTTTAAGCCAGGACTCTTCGTTTCGTGTACCCTTTATGGCTACTTCCCCTCATTTTATTTTTCTCAGTCTCTGAATCGTGCTACAAAAATTTCCCAAACACTGCAAGACATAATTTAGAGGCCTGAGACCTGCAAGAAGTCAGCGTGCTCTCCTTTCCAGCGGTCGCTCGAGCTGTCATAGTTGGTGTTATATCAGGCAAAGTCAAAGGACAGCAATGCCAGTATTAATCAATCACAAAATTCAGGAGGAACACAATAGAGTTCAAGTGTCAAGCGACTGGCTATATGGGTGATGGGTGTCTATTTGTGTCTTACGATATTGCTGTAATGATTATTGGAAAAATTGTAATGTTAAGTTGATATCTACATAAGTAAATTACGACTAGAACAAATTAAGGCGTATTAAAGGAATTCTAAAAATGCTTCATTACTAATTTTTCCGATGGAAATCTCGAAAGATGCACACCTACAGATGCAAGAGTTGAATTTTATGCAGCAGAGTTAATTTTTATGGAGTGACATACCAGCGGAACAAGGGAAATTCGGAGAGACGTTCCAGGCAAATGACTAAGTGTTTTTCAAATCTGGTGGTTCCTAAAATATCTAGTTAAAGAGATCATGTTTTTTAAAAATCGAACTTTTGCATCCAATGCTGGTATTCAGGTGCCGAAGAAGCGAGAAGTATTGCTGAGTTCTGTGCGCAACCGAGCTGCTTTGAATGAACATTTTTTTTTTAATAGCGAAACCCTAATATAATCGGTTTATAATTCAGGTTTTTTGCAGCAATGGACACGCAGCTATGTATCATTCACTGCAGCCTCAGCCAGTCCCATGCATACCGTTCAACAAAATTCCCAGAAGCCAGGGGCAAGCAAATTTTGTAAATTTGCAGAATATTTTGTGGAGATATAAGTGTTTTATATTGTAATGGAGTAATAAGGGAGATGTTTTGAATGTTTTTTTTGTAATAAGGAGGTTTATTTGTAATTTGTAAATTGGGGAGATAAGGAGTGTTGGGATTTTTTTTTTTTTTTAAAGTATTTTTGGATCATCTAACATTCCCCCCTATGATCCAAAGATACATTACAACACGTACCAAGTTCATCCCTGAACTTAGTAAATTTTATTCTGCCAAGCAGTTTGGTGAAAATGTCGGAGATCTGATCTTCGGAAGGACAATAAATTGGTTTGAGGACATCTTTGGCAATGAGCGACCTGATATGATGATACTTGGTGTCCACATGCTTTGTCTTTGAATGAAAAACTGGGTTCTTGGCAAGTTTGATGGCTGACTGGCTGTCAATGAACAATGATGTAGCTTCTGCCTGAGAAATGTCCAAGTCCTGCAAAATTCGGCGCAACCAAACAATTTCACATGCTGCTTCCCATGCTGAAATGTACTCTGCTTCTGCTGAAGAAGTGGCCACTGTAGCTTGTTTTTTACAACTCCAAGATACTGCTGCTGACCCCATATTCATTAAATAACTTGATGTTGATGCTCGATCATCAATACTCCCAGCAAAGTCGGCATCAAAATATCCACCAAGTATAAAAATTTTAGTCTTTGTGTAAAGAAGACCAAAATCTTTTGTTCCTTGGATATATCGAAGAACTCTTTTGGTTGCATTCCAGTGGCTGTCTCGTGGTTCCGGCATAAAACGTGAAAGAATACTGACTGCATAAGATAGATCAGGACGAGTATTTGTCAAATAAATCAAGCTGCCAATCAACTGCCTGTAAGTTGTACTGTCCACCTTTCCCCCCCTTCAAATTTTGAAAGTTTCAAGTTTTGCTCCATGGGGGTGAGAACGGGCTTGCAATCTTGCATGCCAAATCGCTAAAGAACCTCTGCTGCATACTTACTCTGAGAAATGAAAATATGATGTGGACGTTGGAAGACTTCAACTCCAAGATAGTAGTGAAGTAATCCCAAATCTGTCATCTTAAAACCTGCTTGTAACTCCTTTTTCACCTGTGCAATATGATCATCATGGTTGCCTGTAATGATCAAATCATCTACATACATAATAAGAATTACCAGATATTTTCCCTGTTGTCGCACATACAAAGTATCATCAGATTCACTTCGTTGAAAACCAACTTTCTTAAGGTATTCATCCATCTTTGCATACCAAGCTCGGGGAGCTTGTTTTAATCCATATAAAGCCTTAATCAATTTGCAGACTTTATGTTCTTGTCCTTCAACTTCAAAACCTGGTGGTTGGGTCATATACACTTCCTCCTGCAAATCCCCATTGAGAAAAGCACTTTTCACATCCATTTGATGAAGTTTCCATCCTTTTTGAGCAGCCAATGCAAGTGTTAATCGGATGGTGTTCCATTTCGCTATTGGAGCAAAGGTTTCTTCATAATCAATGCCTTCCTGCTGCGCAAAACCTTTTGCGACAAGTCGTGCTTTATACTTGTCAAGTTCACCCTTCTGATTATACTTAATTCTGTAAACCCATTTGCATCCGATGGGTTTAACATTTGCTGGACATTCAACAAGTTTCCAAGTGTTGTTATCAATTACTGCTTTATATTCTTCAACCATAGCCTGTTTCCATTCTTTATGTTTTACTGCCTCTTTGTATGTGGAAGGTTCAGTAAAATCATTTGCTATCAAGGAAAAATATCCTTCACTTCTATGTGCCCTTCTGGTGCGAGTTTTATTCTGTTCATCAGGCTTTACATCTTTCAAAAGTTGAACTGCCCATTTTGGAAGTTGGTGCTCACTTGTTTGTGTTTCTGTAAAGTCCCCATCATTGTAAAGAGGATTAATATAAACTGATGTTCATCGTTCAGGTGAAGAATGTGGAGAATCACTGTCAGAAGAACTGCTGCTGCTTGGAGATGCGGATGAACTGCTTGAAGACCCTGTTGCTGGTGTGGATGTAGATGACTCATCTTCAGGGGAAGGAAAATCAAGTTCATACCAATTTGGTGAAGTTGGTTGACTTTGCTTTTTATCATTTCTTTTACTTCCCTTAGATTCTAACTTGTGAAGAAGATTTTTAATTTCTTTAGCACTCTTACTCTCTGTTTCATCAAAAATGACATCCCTGCTCACAATAAATTTTCCGTTGGTCAAAAGACGATACCCTTTCTTCTCATCAGAATAGCCAATCATTGTGCATTTTAAACTTCCTGAGTCAAGCTTAGTTCGTTTTTCTTTCGAAACTAAGGCATAACACACTGACCCAAAAACTCTAAGATGTTTAAGTCGAGGTTTGAAACCAAACCAAGCTTCATAAGGTGTGATTCCGTCTAAAGAAGCAGTTGGAGATGTGTTTCTTAAGTAGACAGCGGTATGTATTGCTTCCGCCCAATATGTTGGACTTAACCTCTTGAAGGTTAACATGGATCTCGCCATTCCTAACAAAGTGTGATTCATTCTTTCGACTACTCCATTTTGTTGTGGAGTGTAAACATTAGTGAGATGTCATCTTATGCCATTTTCACTGCAATAAGTTTTGAATTCATTTGAAGTGAATTCTCCCCCATTATCCATCCTGAGAGTACCTATCTTTTCTTTGACTTCATTTTCAACAAGTTGGCGAAAAAGCTTAAACTTATCAAATGCTTCTGACTTATTCTTCAAAAAGTAAACCCAAGTCATTCTGCTGAAATCATCAATGAATAGTAAGAAATATTTGCAACCACCAAATGAAGTTTGTAGTGGACCACAAACATCACTGTGAACTAGTTGTAGCCGCCTGTTTGCACGTCATGAACTTGTTTGTAAACTTTCTCGATTTTGTTTGCCATAAATGCAAGCTTCACATTTTGCATTTTCCCTTTTGAATGTAGGAAGTCCTTTAACCATTCCTTGTTTCTGCAATAGAGAAAGACTCTCAAAATTAAAATGTCCATATCTTACATGCCATAGTCTTATAGGTGAAATACCTGTAGTCACTACCCCTGCAAAATCAGAATGCCTTGGAATAACTGTCCCTTTCATCCATAATAGTTTTCCATCTTCATAACCTGTCATCACTGTTTTCAAGTTATGTTTGACTGAATTGATCTTGACTAAACCATCTTCCATAATCACCTGATGTCCTGCTTGTCGAATTGTGACTAAAGAGAGCAAATTTTTCTTAAAACTGGGTACATACCATACATTGGAAATCATTTTTTCTCTAATGCCAGGGAAAAAAAATTTAACTGCTCCTTTTCCATAAGGAGTATGTTTTGTATCATCAGCAAGGAAAATGTAATTAAGTTGGCAATCTTGAAAATTCCAAAAAAAATCACGTCGACAAGTCATGTGTTGAGTTGCCCCAGAATCCAAGATTCAGGCATCTTCATAGTCACTTCTAAGATGGGATGAAAGTTGTGATGTTGGCGAGGACGTAAAAACATATTTTGAGTTATCATCATCTTGATCATTTGTAAATTGCGCTGAATGCTGCTGAAACTTGGGAATTTTATTAAGTGAAGTTCGACAATCTTCAGCATAATGGCCAACTTTGTTACATCTTCGACACACAATTTGACTTAAGTCACTTCCTCTTCCTGAAGATTGTCCTCTACCTCTGCCTTGAAAATTATTCCTTCCTCCTCTGTTAAAATTGTTTCCTCTGCTTTGGCTTTGACCTCGACTTTGTACATTATGTGTTGCTTGATTCTAATTCCCTCTGCCTCTGCCTCGAGAACTGTCTGTCGATGATTTACTAGTGCTTGCCTCTGTGAGAAAAACATCTTCACCAACTTTCTTCTTCTTCCCAAAAGTTTTATCATGCTGAGTCAACATTTCATAGAGTTCATCAAACTTTAGTTCCTCTAATTTCCCAGTTACTTGTAGAGTCTCCAAAAAATGCATGTAGGAAGAAGGAAGTCCAACAATTACAATTGTGACCATAAAGCTATCATCAATTGCGGGAAAACCAGCATTAATAGTTTCTTGCCTAATATTCTGAAGTCTTGAGATATATTCAAGAACATCACCACCTTCAGTTAATTTTTGTTGCAACAATTTTAATTGTAAATCAACTTTCTTTGATTCAGGCTGAGTATCAAAGAGGTCTTTAAAAGTTTTCAAAGCAGACCATGCATCTGTAGCATTTTCTATATGGACATAGATTTCATCATTCACAGAAGATTTAATAAGATCTAAGGCTTTAGTATTCTTGACTTCCCATTTTTCTAGTGCAGCTGCATCTGTGGGTTTATTCGGCTTAACATCTCCATCACATATACCCTACCATAATTCATTGTAAATGAGAGTGCTTTCGATGAGACGATGTCATGTTTTATAAGATTTTGTGCCTTCAAGTTTGTCGGAATCAGAAAACAAATTAATCAACTTAGACATTGTAGTGTTAAGAATTTACACCACGAATAAAGCTCCAAAAAAATCAAGATGCGCAACACAACAACAACACACGACGCAAAAAATGAACTATCGGGGCTTGGCCTTGACCCTCGAATAGTCATCAAAACAGGAGAAAATTGACTAAGCTTTGCACTTGACTCTAGTCAATTTCTCAAATTTTTACAAGGCAACTTTCAAAATTTGACTTTTACAATGCTGCTTTTGCACAATCTGGTAAAACATTACCCCCCTCAAAGTAAAATTACTTTGAGTTACAATGCCACACTTATCTCTCCAAAAACAATTACAAAAAAAGATCTCCTTATTACTCCAAAAATTACAAATGACCTTATTCCTCCACAAATATTACAAAATCCTTGTTACTCCAATAAAATTACATAAAAATATATATCTTGTATCCCCAAATTCCTATTTCCACAAATTTACAAATTTGATTTAGCTTTCATAAGTTCAGCTTTGCACTTTCTTGATGGACTGGTCCTCTCGGTTTGAATGACATAAATGGGTACGTATTACATCGCCAACGCTGCTTCCACCGGATCAATTGCATTTCCACCATACAGTTGTTTCAAAACTTCTGGACTTAACTATAGGCTTTCACATGATTTCAAACAATCAAACAACACATACTAAGTGAATTCAAACCCGTATTTCATTGATGTTTCCTTTGCGCTATTATAACCAGTAGCTGTGGATTGATTTAATTGATCTCAAACTATCCCAATTGACCAAGTTCAACGCAGATTTAACGTATTCATTTAATTTAGAAAACAACGTTGCTCATACCTAAAGTTTTCAATGTATTAAATTTCCAGCACTGCTCAGATCTTCAAACTGTTGTTTCAAAACTGGAATGGGATTGTTTTGAAGCTAAATTATACAGGATTTTAAATTCATTAACCCAGAAATTTAACACTCTTTCTCACACGGGCATTCTTTCTCTGCTGAAATTGACTTCAAACACATCTTATAAAATATCTACAAAAACCAAATTCCCTGCTTCTTTCCAATCATTTATAAAGATTAAATACACCATTTGACAACACTGAAATTTGCTGTCTTCTACAAATGATTTTCGGCTTATGACATTTCCTTCCAAAGAATCCAGGCATTACCTCAACATAATCGCCAAGACGACCAAAACAACCAACAACTCGAAACTTCCATAAATATGCATCAATTTTGACTTTAAAAAATTAAATTCTATGACTCTCCATACAATGATAATTCCTCTGTACTGAAATCGACTTCAATAATGAATGCTATCACACCTATGAGTTTTATAGTTGAACATTGTGTTCTCGCTGATCCATGTTATGTCTGCATACAGGTCCTTCTAGCTGCTTCCACTATCCCAGAAGATATTTTCGCCGTATGGGCCTCCTTGTGAGTGCTTCAAAGCGCAGTTAGCTTTTCTCTCATTCACATACTGCTGTGCGTATTGTGCAACTTTACTACTCCACACAAGGGGACCGACCCCAACTCTGGCTCTTGCTGCGTTTTGTGCCAGAAGGAATTTGGAATCCACACAGAATTTCTCAATCGATGCCACTAAAGGAATTGATTCCAGCAACATATAATTCAATACATCTTCAAAGGTCAGATATTAGTTTACCGCGTCCCTCAGACATCAATAATTCTTGTAAAAACCAGACTCAGTATTGATTTCTTCAAATCGAATTTCAATAACCCTTTATGCAACAATTTTCATAACATATATAATTCGAGAGTTAAAAACAAGAATTGCGCAAACCTCGTTTGGATTCTTCCTGCAAGCATTAAACAATTCTTGGAAGACCCCATCACTGTTTTCAGTGGCCATGGATGATGCTAAGAAGAAAGGCAATGATGGCATTTCTCCATTTGACAGCTTCTCAATCTTTTGTTGATCAATTCAATGGAGTTGAGTTTTCCACGATATGATAGAGCTGGAATCTCCTCCCCAAATCAACTGCAGCATTACTGAAGCTCTGATACCACAATAATGGTAGAAGTTTCCTCAGACACATAATTTTATTAATTAGAAAAAAAACAATTACATAATTGTTTTTGCAAGAGTTTACACCTGAACAACACAAACACTCTTGCAATGAGCTATTTATAAGCTCCATGTCCTAACTACCTCTAATTATGGATCACTTATTAAATAACAAGTGTCCATTTACAATAAATGCTATTCAAACCAACTAGCTGACAAATCTCCTAAAATAGAGCCTAAGATACAACACATTTGGAGAGTCATATCTAGATTCAACAATATGCTAATTCTAAAAGTCTCCATTAAATAATTAATCATTCTAGAATAATAATTATAAATTTAATATCTTAAATTAATAATTATTTTATTCCAATTTTATAACCTATGATAAAATTGTATTTTTTGATCATCTAACAGATTGCAGAGAGGACAACCCCCTAAAAATCAAAGCAGAGGCTCTTGGGGACTTGCTAAAGCAAAGAATGATCTTAATAACAGAAGGGCAACATCAATTAAGATGGGGTAATAACAAGAGAGGAACCTTTAATCTTAAGGAAGCAAAAGGTTTTCTCCTTGGGCTGGGTTCTAGTGTTCCAGACAAGACTTGGTTGCATCTGTGGAGGCATCAAGGTTGGATGAAGATCAAGCTTTTTATGTGGTTGGTTCATCACAAGAAAATCTTGAATTGGGACAACATTAGGAGAAGAGGAATTATAGGGCCCTCTAGATGCCAGCTCTGTGAGGAGTAGGAGGAGACAATGGAATATATTCTCAATAGCTGCTCGTACACAACTTGGCTATGGGATTCGTTCTCTTCAATTTTCCACCAGTCTGATAGGGACATAGGAAGTATCACAAATACCCTAAACCAATGGAGAGGAAACTGCACGGAGAATGAACTCTTTAATTTGGCCTAGGCCTTCACACCTTGCTTCACTATCTGGAATGTGTGGAAAGAAAGAAATAAAAGAATTTTTAAGAATGGAAAGTCTTCACCACAACGTCTATTTGATCTTATCTTGAAACAACTTAAAGAGACAATCAGCTCCACTGTATGCAATATCCCCAAGAATTCCCCCTCAGATGAAGATCAAAGAATACTCAGGCAACTAGGATTGCAAGGGATAATTCCTCAAGGTATAAACAGAAGGGATAAAGCTATGGTTACAGAGAAGGACTACTGGCAACCTCCACCGAAAGGCTTTTTGAAATATAACATTGATGGTGCCTCCAAAGGCAATTCGGGAACTGTTGGTTATGGGGGAGTTTTAAGGGATGAAGAGGGCAATATTATCTTTATCTTCCACTGTCACTTAGGAAGAGCTACCAATAACATGGCAGAATTGATGGCTCTGGAGCAGTGTCTAGAGTTTCTAACACAGAATCATCGCTCAAATATCATTGTAGAAGAGGACTTCTAAGATAACCATCAACACTGTGAAAAGAATTAGCGGTGGTTCTCAGCCGGAAATAGTCTTGAATCATTGGAAAATTATCTAGGTTTATCAAAGAATCCAACTTCATCTATAGGGCCTTTGAACCATAAGTTTCAACCATGTTCGTCACAATGCCAATAAGCTTGCGGACTTACTGGCCAATCAAAGTGTGTGCAATGCAGAATTTGGGATGGCCAAAAGGTGGCAAGAAATTCCTCCAAGTCATCGAAAGGCTATCTGTGAGGATCGAGTTGCTGATGACAAAGAGGTTTTCTCATTTCGGGCTAGGTTGAATAGCACGACTTGATGTCGCCGGACTGTACAACCTCAGCCCAGTAGGATGAACCAGGAAGGTTGGAGAGTCAATTTAGGTCTCACTTTTTCCGAGAGCATTTCGACCGGTTTCCCCAGGTTTCTGATTGGCACTTGGCGGAATCAACTCCCAAATAATCTCGAGATTGGGTTCAGGGTTCATGATACGAAAAGGAAAAACTAGCAATTAATGGTGTACAACAATTGGCTTTCTCCCTCTTTCCGCTTTCGGACTAGAAATCTTGGCAATAGGCAGGTTTCTAGTGATCAAACGTCTGCAAAGAGGAAAGTGGTTTTTCAGTTTCGGGAGCAATCCCATAGGGCTCATGACACGTGGCATTGGGTAGTTTGGGAAACCGCCCTTCATCACTCATTAAGGTTCGGTTGGGTTTGGCGCAGTGATATGGCTCCTGGCCGTAGGATCTGACAGCTTGGTTGGATGGTTGGGATTGACCGCGCTGTTTAGTGGGGCCCAATGGAACATTTCTCCGTTTCCAGATGGTGCATCTTGTCCTTTCCATCCTTTGTGTTCTTTGGGTGGTCGAGGGTAACCGCTGATGTTGGTCAGCTCTGGGGGGTGTTTTGACCGGTTTTTTGTAGTCCTTCGGGGTTTTCCCCTAGGTTTTGGGCTTTCGGGTGTATGTTGGAGGGTCTTAGTCTTTGGAAGGATTACCTGTTCCCCTATGTTCGTTTAAATTGACAGGTTTCTGTACACTCTGTAACTTATCTTTTGAATTAAGGAAATAGAAGGTTCAACTCTTTCTTCAACAAAAAAGAAATTAATGCATCTAGTGCAAGAAATCAAATAGGATTAGAAAGCACCATCTACAGTAAAATCAATGCATCTAGAGCAAGAAATAAAATAGGATTAGAAATAAATATATTCACGCAAATTAACGCATCTAGTGCAAACGATCAAATATAATTAGAAATCAACATTTATGGCAAAATCAATGCATCTAGTGGAAGCAATCAAATAGGATTATAAATCATCATCTACAGTAAAATCAATGCATCTTGTGCAAGAAATCTTCTTCCCTCTCTCCCCCTCCATCTAT
>APFE030719999.1:32507-64707 GCA_000404065.3 Pinus taeda
ATTATTGATAAAATCGCCTTCCATTTTTCCTATATACCATGAAGATTCGCCCATTTATTATACTTATAAATTTAGGGGGTGTTCTTAAAATTTTCCCTGCTCGCTGCATAAACTGTTTATGCCTGACAGATAGGAGTAATGGCTATGTAGGCTCCCCTTTGACCCATAGGTCAATGCCATACTCACGTTTTCTGAAAGTGTTGTGAGCCTTGGCCCACTTGAGTTGGTTGGTAACAAATGAGAGGAACGCGTGAAATTGGATGTCACCTATAAAAGGGCTAGGGTGGCTGTCCCTATCATCTTCTAAAAAGAAATTATGCATATAGAGTTCACAGAGGAGGCTTTGAACCTTAACATCGTGCTCTCTGAAGCATTTGATAAAGTCGGGAGTGGTTTTGATCTCTACTCATTTTCCAGCCTTAGTGACCTTGACCTTTAGCAAGAGGTAAATTTCCATGAAAAATAAGGCATAATTTGTGGCAAGGGCTCGGCAAGATAGGGTGCCTGAATAAAGAGAGTAGGCGGTCTCCATTAGTTCTCTATCTTTTTGCAATTGACCCTTTAATATTTCAACCTTCTTATGCTCAGCCTTATACTGAGAAAACGTCTCATGTTCAGTCATGGTATGTGCTTCAAACTTCTTCCTCAACCCTTGATGTTCATGCAAAGGGACCACCTTTTCTTTGTGCTGAGCCAGTTCCTATTGAATCATCAGTAGCTCATTTTGCAATTTCCTGATGACAGCCTCTCTTATCAAGGTGGTGTAAAGGGGTGTCTCATCTATTTGGGCCTCTCCATCCTGGGTCTCCATAGGATCTATCTGCACAACAGCTTTAGTTGCTTCTTGAATTATACAATCAACTCGAACATCTTCTTCATTATCTGTTTGGACAACAATATCCACAGTGGGGTGGTCCGTTTGGGTTCCCTGCAAAAAGATACCGGGGTCCTCAGTTTGCATGGCAGTGTCTTCTATCATACATGGCTCAATCCGGGTTTCTTTTTGATAGACCACAAGAAGCTCTATTTGAGTCTCAGCATCCTTCCCAAAAAAAAAATTGTTTGCATTCCTGTAGTTTCCATTTCCACTTTCAATTTCCTGGTTCTGGTTTCCTCTTTTAACCAATGTTTCAGCTACCAAATTACTTGCTTCTATTTTCTATACTTTCTGAGCATCCTTTTAAGCCTATCTCTGTAGGACTTCTTTACTCTAGGACCTCCATCTGACAGTGCGTTAGCTGTGTTATCCTTTTTTCTTGTATAGGCTATACTATGTCATCATCATGGATGTTTCCAATTGGAATTATGTCTCCTGGTGGAGTTTCTCCTTCTAGCTCATCGTTATTATGTATTTCTTTTTTAGGAGATCCCAATGCAATGGTATCTCCTCAACAATTATCATTTTCTGTGTCTTCTCCTAGGTAGGCCTCGTCCTTAGGGGACTTCCAAAAGGGAGTATCACCTAGTTGATTAACATCTCCCAAGTTTTCATCTTCAGGGTTTCCTTCTGCTGGGGGGTCCATTGGACGAGTGCCTACTGTCTGAGTTTCTTCTCTGCTGGCTTCTCCTTCATGTACCTCAGCTTTAAGGGTTGTTTCCATAGAAGGAATTGACTCCCTCTATTCCTCTGTGGCATCAGTAAATGGCTGGGTTTGCTCACGACCAGGGCTGTCAGCAGGGGCCTACTGGTCAGGGGTACAATTATGTTTTTCATTGCTCCCTGGTTGTTCTCTACCTTCGGCAAACATTCCCATGTTTTCTAATACCCTAGCCACTTCCTCCTCATAGTCTTGCAAAGGGGGATTTTGCGTACTAGGAGGTGGTGTGTGGGATGGTCTAGCTTCCTCTGCTTGAATTAGGATGCGTCGCTGGCTTTCACTCAGACAAAGCGCCTATGCTTTGTTGACTCTAAGGGTGTAGAGGAATTCTTTCTCTTTAGTGTTCTTCTCGAGCCTAGGGTTCTCGGCCCTTACTGCTTTTTTACTGCATTTTTCGCGGGTGGAGCCCAGGTGGTATTTATGATATTGTCCCATGTTAATTGTTGTTGGGCCAATATATTTGTGATAATTAATTTAATTAACCCATGATGGCTAACTACACTATGTGGGTCTTTAGTTGTCCTTACTTGTCAAGCGACATGATGTAACAGGGAATTCAAATAAAATGGTAAATTAACTAAAATTATTTATTTTAAAATGGCTAAAAGTTTTAGTTTTCAGGGCTTTACCACATCGTGTCAACCGTCGCAGGTAATGTATCTTTGGACGATGACCGCGAGTTGTTGCCATGGCTGCTGCAATGCCGAAGGATGAATTCCTTTCCCTATTCGTACCAGCCGCTCACTCAGATCTTGGAATACTTCAATTGCATTGTATAAAAGGACATGTTTATCTTTCCATTTCACCCCCTCTACCGGAAGTCCAGTGACTTCAGCTAGTACTTCTTCAGAAATGATCATGCTTATGCCTTTTACCACTGTGCTACGTTCTATAGATTCTGCAGAAATTCCAACGTTATCTCGTCATGAAATCCCTACAATTTGTTTAAATAATACAGCCAACCAGTGCGTTCGAGGATTGCGCGACCTTGATCTGATACCATCAACATTAGAATTTCACTCCAGATAACTCTTCTGCCCATGGCTGCTGCACCTAAGGTTGGTTCACCTGTATGTAATTGTGTTTTACCTCTGTAATTCAGAACAACAACAATGTATGTTATAACAATTAACAGGGAAATGACGTTGTTTGGATGATTATTATCATATTTAGTTAAGTGATTTGTCTTGTCAGTTATACTTAATGCAGGATCGTAAGTTTGCATGCCCGCCATAATGGTTGTGATTCTTCATCCAATTGGAAATTCCTACTAATTATTACACATTCATACTCATCATGTGGTTCTTACTCTGGAGGTAATCTGAATGGTTGTCACATAGTTATCCATAACTATGACACATTCTATGCATACGCAAGCCATCCATCGTCTGATGAAAAGAAGGGTGTCCACGCCCTTTTAGTATGTGAAAAGCAAGCAAATTCATTGATGCCAAATAAATGACAACAACCAATCTAAAAAAAAAGATAGCATGAAAATTGGTAAAGCATTTATGTAATATTCGTCATCGGATGTGAATTGGCCAAATCAAGTAAAAACAACAATTTTTAATTCATCATGTCAAAGATCTTCACCATGAGCGGTATTAATCACATCAGCATAATCGACGATATGTGTTTAATGATTGTCATTTAATGATTGGACATATAGAATATAATGAATATAGATTAAATTCACCATGCTATTTGTCTTGTAAAAGTGTTGCTCAAATGGAAATTCTCTTTAGAAACAAATCCATAGGTGATAAGAGCTAAATGTCATATGGCAATATAAGGTGATACTCCAATACCACAAGCAAAGCCACTGTTGCCAGCTAGCATTCATAGCCTCGACAAGGTTTCTTCTTAACACCGCCAAATGAGATAGAGTCCTTCTTATAGTTAATTCTTCTTTTGTTTGTCATAAAGAGACCACTATGCTGGCATGGTGAGTAGATAACCATAGTGCCACTCACCAGGGTGTAACAAAGTGATCAGGCTACCTCATGATGAGACCCCCTGTTCTTCTGACATATTTAATTATCAAGAAGATCATTACCGTGGTTTGGTGGCCAAATTGGAATGTCACCTGTTACATCCTTATGATCATGGTAGGCTGGCTTGTGATGAGACTTCCTATACTCTTTAGATAGTGTTTTAAGAATTTTCATATTTTACCATTTCCATTTTTCTTTTGCAGTTCTTATTGTAGAAAAAAGGAGGCTCATTTGCTCCTTAAGAGTCAGGGATGGTGTAAGAAGTAAAGAGATGCCAATGAAAGTGTTATACTCTTATCCCATTATCATTATATCAATGAGTTTTATCCATTTGGGAGTATAAACATAAGCCAGCATGGATTAAGAATAATGAATCATTTCATGATGTGTCCAAAAGTAAAGATGTTCAGGAAATCATTCTAAAGATATTCTGTACTAGCTTATGAATAAAGATAACCATCAAAAAGGCTTTAGAAGTCATAATGATATTATTATTACCGTTTTCCTTAGAAGAGGCACAAATCAATTCAAATGGTGCTTATTTGAAATACAAAAGAAGAAAAGAGAATGGCATAATGATAAAAAAAATGAGGAAAATTCACAATATATCTTCTTAAAAGGTGAATTGTTTAATCGATTGAACGACAATCGTTCAATCGTTTGAATGACAAAATCAAAATAGAAAATAAATAGTGTTGTTTAATCGATTAAATGACAATCGTTCAATCGTTTGCATAGTGAAATCAAGAGAAACAAAAAATGTTGTTCACTTGAGTGAACGACAGTCGTTCAATTTTTGGACAGCGAAAATAAATCACAAACAAGAAGCGTTGTTCAATCAATTGAACGACAGTCATTCAATTTTTTTTTTTAACAGCAAAATCAAATGAAAACAAATTGTGTTATTCAATCAATTGAACGACAGTCATTCAATAGTTTGAACAACGAAAAAAAATGAAAACAAATTGTGTTTTTCAATCAATTTAACGACAATCATTCAATAGTTTGAATAACGAAAAAAACATGAAAACAAAGTGTTGTTCAATCAATTTAATGGCAGTCGTTCAATAGTTTGAACAACAAAAACAAAATGAAAACAAATTGTGTTGTTCAATCAATTGAACGGAAGACGTTCAATTGTTTGAACAATGAAGAACAAAAAGAAGAAAATGTGTTGTTCAATCAATTGAATGGCAGATGTTCAATTGTTTGAACAACAAAAAACAAAAAGAAGAAAATGTGTTTCTCAATCAAGTGAATGACAAACGTTCAATTTTTTGAACAGTGAAAAAAAAAGAATAAAATGTGTTGTTCAATCAATTGAATGACAGACGTTCAATTGTTTGAACATCGAAAAACAAAAAAAGAAGAAAATGTGTTGTTCAATCAGTTGAATGACAGACGTTCAATTCTTTGAACAGTGAAAAACAAAAAGAAGAAGATATGATGTTCAATCAATTGAATTATAGACACTCAATTGTTTGAACAACAAAAAACAAAAAAGAAGAAAATGTGTTGTTCAATCAATTGAATGGTAGATGTTCAATTGTTTGAACAACAAAAAACAAAAGAGGAAAATTTGTTGTTTAATCAATTGAACGACAAACGTTCAATTGTTTGAACAACAAAAAAAAACAAAAAAAAGAGGAAAAAAACTTCCAAACTTTGTGAAACTTCTAAAAAATATTCATATTTACATGGTAATGCCTAAAAAGGGTATGTACATTATTTACAATTTCTCAAGCAATTTCAATTTTTTTAAGGAAAATTTGTTGGGTCCTCATTCCTTCCAACTATAATTTGCATGGAGGGGTCCTCGCGTACCTGCTCGCAGGAAGACTCCTTGGTAAGCGGTTGATGATAGAGACGCACTCGATGCCTGTTTACCTTCAAAGAATGGATAGATCCATCGATGGTAGTCAAGGTAAGAGTACCATTATTATCCACTTCTTGGATCTCATAAGGGTCGAGCCCTCTTGTTTGCAACTTTCCCGGGAAGTCCTGGCTGCAATCGTACAGAAGTGCCCAATCCCCTTTTTGAAAAGTTTTCTTCTTGGTAAGGCTATCATGCCATTTTTCCCTTTGCTACTGAATTATTGCAGTTCATTGAGCAGTCGAGCCTCATCTAGTTCATTGATCCGCTAAAGAAGCTTGGTTTGGGCTTCTATTAAATCCAGCCCCACTTCCTCGGCCATTCTTAGAGTGTTTATTTAGAATTCGATTGGAAAAATTGGTTCCTTACCGAAGATAAGCTAGTATGGACAGTATCCAGTGGTATTCCTCCAAGTCGTACGATAGGCCCATAAGGCCTTTGGCAGTCTAGCAGCCCAATCTTGCCAGTGTGTTGAGACTGTCTTGGTCAGAATCGCTTCTATAACCTTATTGGTGCTTTCAACTTGCATGTTCACCTGCGGGTGATACAAAGAAGTTATCATGTGCGTAATAATATGGTTTCTGAGAGTGGCAATAATATTGTAACCTTTGAATTGATTTCCCCCATTTGTGATCACTTCTTGCAGTAATCCATACCGCACAAATAGCCCAAAAAGGAAGTTAATCACTGCTTCCTTTGTGGCTCTTGGTAAATCTATTGTTTCCACCCATTTTGTCACATAATCCATGGCTACCAGTATGTAGGCCTTCTGATTGAATGGCAGATGGAATGGACCTACGAAGTCCAATTCCCAATGCTCGAAGGGCTCTATGACTAACCGGAGCTACAGAGGCATTTCATCAGATTGGCTAGGCTGACCTATCCATTGGCAACTATCATAGGCCTGGGCATATTTTTTAGCATCCTTAAAAATAGTGGGCCAATAATAACCCATTTGTAATACCTTATGTCCTGTCCTTAGATCTATGAAATGTCCCCCACAAGCCTTTAAAATGTCATGGATATCATCCTCGCAGATACATTTGCGTATACACATGTAGGCCCCTGTATGAAAAAGATATCCACCTATCCAAGAGAACTGGGCACTGCACTAAACGATCATATTTCTTTCTCTTGTCGTCAAGTGTTTAAGTAGCTTCCATACTGCCAGATAATTTTCCACATCTGTGTACCGTGGCATCTTGACTGCCATGACAAAAAGGTGTTCATCTAGAAATTGGTCATCTACTAACAGTGGATCATTCACCTTCGGGATTCAAGATAGAAAATCAGCAACTGGGTTTTCCTTCCCGAGACGATCTTTAATGGTAATGTCGAACTCCTGCAAAAGAAATAGCCACCGTGTTACTCAACCATTTGTGATCAACTTATTAGCTAAATATCGAATGGCAGAGTGATCAGTGTACAAAAAGACTTGGTAGCCGATTATATAGTGTCTAAATTTGTTTATTGCATAAATAACAGATAAGAATTCTTTTTCTATCATTGTATAATTAAGTTCTACAAAAGTGAGAGTTTTGCTAATATAATATATAGCATAAGGTTTCTTGTCCTCCTCGTGGCTGAGGACAACCCCTATAGCTATATCTGATGCATCCGTGGAGATGTGGAAAGGTAGCTCCCAGTTTGTTCCACATAATACCGGTGTTGTTGAGACTAGTTTCTTTAAACCTAGAAAAGTTGTGTCACACTTGTTAGACCAACTGAAATCAACATTTCTAGTTAGAGCATATAAGGGTGCAGTAATCTGTGAATTTTTTTAATAAACCTACGATAATAACCTGCATATCCCAGGAAGCTACATACCTCTGTTTGAGTGCAGGGGGTAGGCAGTAAAAGAATTACATGTATTTTTGTTGGATCTACTTGTATTCCTGCTGTGGAGATATAATGTCTCAGGATCACACCCTCGGTCATCATCGTGTGACACTTGACATTGCTTAAACATACTTGCTAGCAATGCATTGTTCTAAGACCTTTTCAAGCATTTGTAATGTTTGATCAAAATCATTTCCATATGGAGTAAAGTCATCCATATATACCTCAAGCCCTTCATTTATTAGATCAACAAAAATGATGAGTATAGCTCTTTCGAATGTGGCTGGGGCATTACAAAAGCCAAATGGAAATACCCTGTATGCGAATGTGCCCTAGGGACAAGTGAAGGTTGTTTTATCCTGGTCTTCAGGGGCAATCTTAATTTGATTGTAGCCACTGAAACCATCTAAAAAGGAGAAGAACTTCTACACAAATACGCCACTTCCCATTTTTCTTAGGGATGACCACCAATGGAGGACCCGTTTACTGTTCGAGATAGGATAAATAAAATTTACATCCAGCAGCTTCTGTAATTCCTCTTTCACGATGTCCTTGAGGTGTGGTTTCAACCTCTATTGAGGCTACTGGATGGGTTGAGCATCCTTCTCTGTATAGATGTGGTGTGTACATAACTGTGGGTCTATACCTTTCATATCAGGATAATCCCAAGAAATTTCCCCTTTATTTTTCTGTAAGACCTGGATAAGCTTCTGTTGCTGTTCGCTATCCAGATTTTCATTGATATTTAGAACTTTTCCTGGCTCGATCTCAATGGGTTTGCTGTTATGAACAACAAACGTCTAAATATCCTGGTCTTCTATATCCTTTAGGGGATCTTCCATGGCTTCGTTATCAAGGATTTATTTCAACATCTAACACTGTACATTACTCACATTATCTGGTTGATTTATAAAATTATTGATAGCATCATCTTCAGTCTAATCTTTAAATTCCAGTGCCTCCACTACTATGAGTGGTGAACAGGTGCTTTCTTCCATGTACGCTAGTGGTTGCTTACATATTTTTACAATGGGAAAACTTGGCTTGGTAGGAGGATATAGCACTAGGTTTTTTACGGCATCTCGCTTTGTAATAGTCATGTTGTATTCTCGGCAGCCAATATATGCATCAGTTGTTTCCAGCCAAGGTCAACCCAGAATCAGAGGATTCCCATCCAACCAATTTCTTGTGTTTATAACCAGGAAATCTACTGGATATTCCCATGAGTCAACAGAAACTATGATATCTTGTAAAGTCCCTTCTAGTCTTACCACTGATCGATCAGCAAGTTCTAATAAACTGGTGGTTGGTTCCAGGGCTGTAATACCAAGTGCTTGACAAGTTTATGTTGTTAATATGTTAATGGCAGCTCCTATATCAACTAGTGTATTTGGAAAAGAGTGGCCATCTATCTGAACTGTTACTATGGGGTTTCCAGGATTTTTGTACTTTATTAGTTTTCCTCTCCCAACAGTAAATTGGATAAGGTTCCTACAAAATGGATAGTGGGTGAGGTTTTTACCTTCCTCACAGGCTTCCTTACACACAATATTTTAATTGTTTTGGCATAGATGGGAATGTCTTGAATGGTCTGGAGGAGAGGGATCTTAATACACAAATTTTTTAGTTCCCCTACAAGATTGAAATCAGGGTAGGTGATTGGTTTAGGTATTGTTAGTCTTTCAGGGAACATAGGAGAAGTGATTATAAGTTTTTAAGGGTCATCAAGCTAATCTATTTCTTCCCCTTGCTTTGTTTCAGTATTATTTACAGGTGGTGGAATATGTACAGGTGGAATTACATTTTCAATTGAAGGCTGGTCCCTGTTTTCCTCAGGGGTGATGACATGCCCTGACTTTAATCTGATCTCATTACATTCTTTTTGCTCAATCCCATACTTTGGGTTTTCGATAATCTGTACCAAATGGACTAGTCTGTTATTAGGATTTGGGTTCGACTGAGCTGACTATTGTGGCCTCATAAGAGGTTGAGAATTTTACTGTAATGTATACGACGCTGATAGTGCAGTGAGGCTGAGGGCTCGTCCCGATAGGTACATTGGATATCCCTAGATATCGTTGCCAATTTGTGGACCAGTTCAAATTTTGAGAGGTGGAGGTAGACCACTGGGGTTGATAGGGATTGCCTTGCCAAACACGAGTAAAAGGCGAATTCGGCCAACCATTTCCTAGAAAATATTGTGTTGGCTAGGATGTCGTAGGTAATGACAGGATTTTCCAATTTGGGTAGGATGATTGGCCTTTCCAAGCTGCCCCAAGGTTCTGTTGTTGAATAAACTGTGAAGAAGGAAAGAATTGGGGTGTGTCTTATGACATACCTATAGGTTTAGCTTGCCATTGTTGATGTTGGTTCATCAGATATATGGGTTTTGTTTCTTACTCTGCTTCTTTGAATACTACTTTCAGCCCTGGTAATGATGGACATTGTTCAGTGTCGTGATATTTAGTACAGATAGTGCACGTCTAAACCTTGTCTAATGGGCATTCCTATTGGATGTGCTTCTTTGGACAACAGGGGTAGAAGATGGCCAAATTTTGTTCTGCTAAAGCTTGCTTTTGTTTAGCCAATAGGACATCCAGCTGTGTTGTAAGAGTTCCCAGGATGTTTGTCTTAAAATTTTCCAGGAGGTTACTGATCTCCATCCGTGTTAAACCTCCACTATGTGGTTTGCTTCCTCTACTCATGGGATCTTGGCTTCCTGCTTCTGTGTGTGTGCTTCCCCTTGAACACTTGATGCACAAACGAATAATTTCATCATAATCTTCCTGAGAAATATCTCCTTTTCCCATTAAGTTTAGAGTTTCTACACATTCCTCTTTTATTCCTTTAATTAAGATAGCTCTTAGGACTTCTTTTGGTAGGGCAGTGTGTGGAGACCTCTGAAAATTATAATTAAATCATTCTACATATTCTTCTATTGTTTCATTATCTTTTGCGGTCATCTTAAAAATATCATCTTTCAGTTCCCTAGTTTTACAAAAGTCCTGGTATCTTTTGAGGAAGGAGGTTTTCATTTCATCCCAAGAATTGATAGTTCGCCCACCTAGACCCACAAACCATCTTAGAGTTGCCCCTTTCAGAGTGGAAGGGAATAGTTTTAGCTTTTGGGGGTCGGTGGTATAGTCATACCCTCTACAGAGGACATCAAACTCAAACAGGAAAGCATCAAGATCCTCTGTGATCATTCCATGGAAAGTTGGGATGCTTTATGGAGGAATAGCTTTCATAGGAGCATTGGCCACCTAGTCGACTATGTGGTACTCTAATGTCGAGGTTTGACCTTTGGGTGGCTAGTCTACCATTTGGTCGAAGATGTGTCAATAATCATCGGGGACTTCAAGGGGTGCTTCTGGAGTAAGTAGAGAGTTAGCAACCTGAATGGGCTTCACAACACTATCTAGGTCTGGGATCTCAGGAGATCCTTTTTCAGACAACTATGCTTCTGCCTTAGCAGCCTCACTCATTTCTCCTTTTCCTTCTCTTAAGTTACAAGATTTTCCCTCTTGTAGAGGATTAGAGTGCAAACTTATTGTAGCTTGAAGACTTTGTTCCAATCCTCCTACTTGGCTTTGAATCTCAGCGCAAGTTGCAGATGGTGAGCCTGCTGCTTGAGGGATAACAGTAAAATTTTTTCCAGGTATAGCCTGGAATCCTACTGACGCTTGAGACTCTTCCATTCTTACAATTTCGTCTATAAAGGTCGTTCTCCCAAGGTTCACCGATCCTTTGAGTTTTGTGGGTTTTGGTGGAGGATTCTGTTCTTTTTCTATTTTTCTATTCCTAGTCATTGATAAAAAAAAACCCTATTTAACCTCTAAGGTTTTGTTGTAAAGTGGGCAGGTAAGCAAGCACTTTACTTGCTAGGCACGCAGGTTCTTACCTTCCATTTTTAAAACCCAATTCCTTCACCAAAAAAAAAAAAAGTAATCACTTGAAACATTCTCCCCAGCAACGGTGCCAAAATGTTGGCTCACTAATATGTCTTTTTACAGGGAATCTCAATCCCTACATTAGTTTTCAACCTGAGGTAAGTATTTTTATCTCAAAAGTGTCAGCATAGTATATGCAGTGAATCTAGAGATTATCTAATGATGAATCATTGCAATCACTAATGACTAATTCATCAATTCACTTCACACAATTTTGAAAAGAACTATCTATGGATGAAATACTCTTAATACACTTTGCAATTCTATGCAACTTGTTCCGAAATCAATTGAAACTGAATGCAAATAAGAATCACATTTGTAATTATTCAAATATACTTAAGGCTAACTTACTCAGTCAAGGAAATAAACTATAACTATTGAAAAACAATGTTAATTTATAGCAAACCAAGTTAACTTGCAATTCTCAATTGAACAACAACAATAATTGAATAGAAATCGGTAATTGAACAACAAACATCAATTGAATGAAAATCGGTAATTGAACAGGAAACAACAATTGAACGACAAATAGAAATAAAGGATTTCTAAATAGAAAATGATCTATATTTCAATCTGTGGAAATTAAGTAGAATTATCTCTAAGATCTATGGTAACATCAATTGAAATGTACAACAATCTGCTATTAACACTAATTCACTCATTCCAATCAAAGCACTACTTAAGTATGTCACATGGCTTCACTCTGAATCTAATTGAATAGCAATATGAATCAGTATCACAAATCTTTACGTTAAATGAAGTAACCAATGATTGAACATTAAATCAATAACAAAGACTAACTATAAAGACTATAACACAAGTGAGCAGTAGAACTTCTCGTGACCGAGCCCAGAGTCACCAGAAGCCTCCGCTTAATAAGAACTCAGAATCTAAATATGTATCAAACGCAACCTTCTTTCATTAATGAAAGTAACAGTTTACAGAGTCATTGAGATAACAACATATATGTTTTCAAAAAGAATAATTACAGATTATCAATGTCTGAACTGTCTCTAATTGCCTTTCGGCCCTATATATAACATAAAAGAGTAACTAGATAAAAGTGAATCCTCAAGATCAAGGGATCCTGAGGATTTCACAATACATAATCTGATCATGTGATTAAATAGCATTGTTCGAGCTGATCTCCTACTTCCTTGTCTTCCCAAAATGATGTAGCTCTTCCCTTTTATGGCCTCGTCCGTTTCTATCAACTGAACAGATTTTGCCCAATCCGTATCTCTACACACAATGATAGCAAAAAATCAATTTCTTATGCTAGATTTGCCTATTTTGTCAACAAATGCTTTCATCCAACTTTAGCCGATATTTTCCTCATTTTAATATATAAATAGAGATAATTGTATAAGGATTAATGGTAAAGCATTTTACGAAGAGAAATCATACTTTTTTCCTGACCCAGTAATTGTCGTGGTCAAGTGTTGAGAAGGTTGTACATTTGCTGAAATTGTGGATGATGATATCATTGGATACCCTTTTGATTTTATCCAAGATGGAATAGGTTTAAATCCAAAGCAAGAGAAAAAATGGAAAGTTTGTACAACACTTGCAGGCATCAAGAGGAAACTATGCACATTTGATGTGGAAGAAGAGTGTTCAAATGTAGTGGAAACAATACCAATATTTGAAAACATTGAAGTGAAAGTGGAGGGACCTATACATAAACAACTAAGAGTTGAAAATATGTCTTTTCCAGTGGAACAAGCCATAGTTGTTGATCCTAGTGTATTGGCATCTTGGGAAAAAAAAGTTAAAAGTTTAATGGAAGAGTTTGTCAATGAGAAAATTACTCTCAAAATATATTAATAAAAGGGAGAATCTAAAATAAATATCCATTGTGAAATTTGTGGCATTGATTATGGAACAAGTGATGTATCCTTGGTAGTGCGAAAAACACACAACTTCAAAAACCATCATATGAAAACATGGGCCCATCAACAATGCCTATCAATGCCAAGTGGTAAGTGAAATTCCTTCATGTAACGAAGTACACCACAATGGTTGTTGGAGATCAATTTCATATTGATCAAGAAATCAAACTTCTAGACGATTTCAACAAAACACAAGAGCCTAATTTGTCCAAGGTGGCAGAAGCAACACTTGCAGACTATAAGGACATGAAAAAAGTGAGAGTGGAATGTACATGATGTAATAAATGGTTTTGTTTAGTGCCAACAAGTGGTAATATTGTCAGTTCTCTAAATGAACACATGAAATCAAAGAAGAACACTGCTACTACTACCAATGAGGGTTCATATGAGGAGATTGGGCTGAGGAGTGGCATGGTTGGGAGACCCAAAAAGCCTATGATAAGTCCCAACAAAGTTTCACTAGGCTCTTGGTCACATTATCACCATGATTATTACATAGGGGTTCTACAAGTGCAGATCCTTCTACTTCATGTGTGTTAATTAACAACTTAGACTAAACTTGAATATGAATTTGAATATTATTTTATTTATCCTACTTCAAATTTATTTGTTTGTTGTCATCTTATTACAACTCAATTATGTCCCTTGTTACTACAATGTTGGGGTATTGGTATCCTTATATTGATATAAATGGGGAGAGATTGGAAACAAAGGTCCTAATGGATGATCAAAGGGATGGAAAATTATGGGCCATAGAGAAGCATACCAAGATCATGTTATGTTATGAGGGTATTGAATGTCATATTGATGGTACATATAGGCATATTCATTGCCAGAGGGATTCTGAAACAGGGATCCCATTTGATTCATTAACATGCAACTTTTGTAAGTTGGTTCCAGAATGTGATGGCTTCAGGATGAAATTATATCATGAATCAATGTGCACCAAAAAAATAAGTGAACGAGATACAAGAAAAGGTAGAAGACTTGACTGTTTGACTCACAATGAATTGAAGAATGATGCAAGGGTTACAAATGCTAACCATAGATCGACAATGCGATCTCATTGGTGGGAGAGGACAAAGGTTGCTACACTCTCTATTAGAATGAGATCTCTAAAGGAAAATTTGTTTGAATCGACAGAAAGGAAGGATGTCTTTAGGTTTTGCAAGGATGTGTTTGAGGCACATAAGCAAGGAAAATTACAAGGTAAAGATCCAGTTTGGGAATTTGTCAAGGATATTTTTTCATAACTTGATGCATGCAAAAGAAAGGAGAAGGTATAGTACATCCAAAAAATACCTTTATGAGATGATCAAGTTATGGGGAGGTCCTAGATCACATAGCTTTATTAGCTTGAATCTAGATGGTCCTTCAATATCTACGACTTTAAGGAAAATTAGAAAGTCATTAGCATATATCCCAGGGGAGCATGAGCATATTTTTGAGGCAGTTTGAAACTTTTTTGCTTCTTATAAAGCCAAGAATGGTATAGATGGCCCAATTCATGTATTGCTTGCTGAAGATGAAACAGTTGTGAAAAAATATGTTAGGTGGGTAGCAAAAAGTGATACATTGGTGGGGTTTTGTGGTACGAAAGAAGAACATCAATGCCAATCACATTTCTTGGTGAGAGTTTGTGATGGAGCTGTAGGCTATGAGATTATAACATATTCTTTGAAGGACAATGTTATTGGCCATTATGCACGTGTTATTATTGAAAACCCTTTACATGAAAAGCTTCCTCGTTTGGTTGTGGTTGTTCATCCAACATGCAATAGGTTCAACGCAAATTTTGTTTATCAACAATGGGAAAAGGTAGAATCTATGCTGAAGAAACATGTGGAAAATAATTTGGGACCTATTGTTGGTCATTCCTCAGATGGGGATAGTAGAAGAAGACAACTTATATTGAAGGATTATTCTTCAACATCAGGTCTTCGATATCAAATTCCTTGGGAAGGGTGGAGGCTAATCGGGTTGTAGAATGGTTGTAATGTAATAGGATTGCATGACCAAGATTACATCCACAATGGAAAAAAGCTAGTGAATCCTTTGTTTAGTGCTAGACGAGAATTGGTTTTAGGAAATGATTACATAAGTTTTTGTCATGTCAAAATGGTTTATCACACTTTTAAAGTGGATAATCACAAGCTTCAGGGCGAAGATATAGAGAGGATGGATCGACAAAATCAGGGATCCGCAAAACACATTGCTTCAAGGCATGTTCAGAGGTGTTTGAAAGAGTTGAGAAGTACGCCAAGTGGAAAGTTAGAGAGGACACTAGCTACAAAGACTTATCTAATGATTGTTGCTGACAACATTGACATCTTTATGTCTCATAGTTTGAGCCTTTGGAAAAGGGTGTGAAATGCTTCACGAGTTCATCATTTGTTCACATTATGGTTATGTTGGGTACAGAAACAATCTCATACTAATGTCAACATAAATTTCATCAGCAGAGAAGCATATCAAGATGTGAAAATTTCTTATCATTTTGCAGTTTTGTTGATGAGATTGTTTCGAGATCATTATTCTAACTTTCCATGTGTTTTGCACTTGACCGAGTCAGATGTATGTGAGAACTTATTTAGTAAAGTTGGTGGGATGGTTGGAGTGGAGAGGGCCTATGATTCACTGACTTGCTTCATGTTATTGGAACCCTTAATAGAGTTGTTGAAGAAGAATCAAATCCCCAAGGGCTTCATTTTAATAAATCTCATAAGAACCAAGAAAGCATTTGGAATAGATTGCACTAAGAAACAATACAAAACATTTATATATTGTCACAATATGATTCAATATCCACAAACACTAAAATTGTAGAAACCCTTAAGATTGGATTGAAGGAGGCACAAGACATTTATCAACTTTTGGAATGAAACCAAAAAATTACACTCAATCTTCTTAGTGGGTTAAACCATGGATAGAGGATCAAAATTATCCAACATTCCAAATTGTTGATGAAGTAGTCGATGCTTCCCAACCAAGTTGTTCCAACTCTAAATTCCAATCTTCATCATCATTTGTACATAATGAAAGTGAATTGAAAATAATGGAAAGTGAGTGGAGACATGAGTCAGATGAAATTTTAGAGTCCATTAATGAAAATGGAAGCAAAACGATAAAGCTAGTGGTGGATCTTGATGGTAAGGTTATTTTTAAAGGATGTTTGGTTAGTCATATGAATGGAAATCTGACATTATCCAAAGATAGGTTGACAAAAGTGAGAAATGGGGTCTACTTTAGGCGAGATGGGAAGGCTCCACAAAGGGGTGTTTCAATTGGCTTTGGAATTGGATCAAATTGCGGGGTGTTGTTTGAAAGCAACTCAATTCCCCCCACTGAACATACTACAAGAAAATGTGTTCGTCAAAGTACAAAACAAGGTGTTTCTTATGGAACATGGTACATTGGAAGGGTTCAAAGAATAAGGAAGAAGGATGGTAATAGGGTGTTTAGTTACCATAATGACATTTACCTTTTGGATAGATTAGAAGGCATCGAGCTTCAATTATGTTGGTATAGCAGAATAAAGGGGCAACGCATGTATACATATGATTTGATAGATCATGCTCTTGTACAACTTGAATATGTTATAGCAATCACAAATTTATCATACAATGCTAGGAATGATACATACAAATTAGAAGAATGTGATTACAATTATTTTTTTTCAGATTTTGTGAAAATTTTGAACAAGGTAGATTTTCACAACATTCTATTTTCTCTTTCTTTGTGTATTTCCATATGTTGGATCATTTATCAATAATTTTTGGTTGTAATTTTGTTGATTTGTTCGTATGAATCTGATGTTAATTTTGTACTTTTTGGTTTTAGGTCTTGTGAATAGTTCAAATGGTGAATGTTTGGGATAACTCAACCATTTTTTGCTAACTGCTTTTTGGTGTAAGTTTCTTTCACTAGCCATTCATCCTTTTGTAGTTGTGTTTCATTCAAATGTTAATTTGGTCCCTCTAAAGTTGGTCCATTTAATCATGAAAAACAAGAAGAGGTGGTTCCTTTTTCATGAATATGTTTTGTGGATAAGTATGTGGTTCGTCTCGCTAATGTTAACATTTTCCTTGAATTTTTAGATTAATGGTTCACTTGCTAGAAAGGATATCAAGGATCTGATGGCACGAGCTTCAGTCATGATGGTTTCTGCTCACTCATGTCAGTGGATTTACACCAGAGCAACATCTAGCACATGAAGTGCATTTTATTTTGAATGTTTATGCGGTAGTTGGCTTTCCTATTTTTAAAATTGAACATATAAATCAGAGTCTGTAGTTCAAATGTGCCATCAGAGTCTTTTTGGAAGTATTTATCTTTTGGCCATACACATGGGGTCCAATAATTAAATTGCACTTGGTTATTATTTTCAATTGAGTCCTCAATCATATTGTGGGCATTTCCTTTCAGTGATTTCACTAAATGACATTAACATTAATTACTATCTATAAAGTATTTTGGACATGTGATGGTAGTCTGTTTTTAAATTATTTGCAAATTTATTGAGATATGTGCTTCTTGTAGATTGTTTGGGCGATGACACATTGCTTTCTTATTTTTGCCTACATTGATATATATGTGTTTGATGGGCCTTGCAATGTGTGCGTATGATCCAAGGGATATTTTAAGGTGAATGGTATCTGATTTTTTGCAACTTTTGGATTGACAAGAATTTGATAGGGTGAATGGTATGAAAATTTTAATTGATTTTATTTTTCCAAAGAAAGAATGCATGCATTTCTATTTCATGGTTTGGAAAACAAAAATACATAGCAAAGTTCTTATAGCATGACATATCACCTTAAAAAATGAAAATAAGGCCACTTGGTGGCCACTTTTCACAAACTTTCATAAATAATATACTTATGCTCTCTCCTGAGAACACAGCTAGAAGAAAAAAATATGCATTGGTGAGTGAGGCAAGTTGTGAATGGGAGGTGATGTAGAGCTAGTTCCCAATTTTATGTTGCTTATTAGTCTCTCCATTATCCTAGAATCTCCAAGATGGCTAGTAAGATTTTAGAATTCTTGAATTTATGTTTAAGGTCGGGATCGCACTTAGTTATGGCTTCCTTATGAGTTTTGGAGGGGTTTGATTCTTCAATAGTTACTAAATTCTTTGTGTTTTTCTTTTCAGCAAACCAAAATTGGAATCGAATATAGGGCGACAAAGCCCAACATGCCCATGAATAGCAAAGGTATTTTACAATATTCTATTGTCCAAACCCCATACCAAAACCTAATATCAACAAATATGTAGTACATATTTATTAGTGTTTATATGAATACCAATCACTCTATATGACTAGTGTAAAACAGAGATCGATTTGATAGAGGTTATATTCATGCTCTATGATGTAGTGGTGACACAGGCTGAAACAAGGCCTAGAAGTGTTTTATCAGACATTCGGAACCTAGGGTGCCATGCTTCAAGACCCAATGGGGGTGATGAGATCAAGATAGAGTAAGCAGGCTTTTTCATTCCTAGAACAGATGTATTTTTTTTTTTTTAATTTGCAAAACCCTTATGTAGTACTCATGTTTTATCAACACAGAGTGGAAAATTTAGTTTTATAAAGAAGTTTTCATTGTGAGCTTAGCCTCTCTGGTCATGCATTTTTCTCTAGCCATATGCTTATTCAGGCATTTTAAACCCTCTTCTAGGAGGGGCTGATGAGGAAGAATGTTGTATGTGACACTTTGGGTGTGTAATTCTATGTCCATAAGAAATCTAGGAAGCAGAATCAGCTTGTTGATAATCAAATGCCAAGGTAGATTCAACTTCCCAATATGATGCTCTGGTCTTTTGCAGATATTTTGGGGTTTTTACCAATTAGAGTTGACAATTAGAATTGGGTGTATAGGAGGTTTGGTGTTGATGTCAAGAATATGAGTGCTACAACAAAGTCATCGTCCATGGTATGCACATCATCCATGGTTGTATAAATTGTGTGTGATTAAACAATTGTTTGATTTATTTATCATATATCAATCCCTAGATGTTAGTATGCAACATGAGGTGAATGATATGAGTTCACTACTACTAGGCTTTATACGCTAGCCTCTGTTTCGAATCGGTAACTGCGTGTGGATATATTAATGTCAAACAAGGCTCTCTGCTTGCCTATTTAGTTGGGATGGTTTACATGTATTTATTTTACTTCCATTGGTTTTGTTTTGTTGCCATTCAACCACTGGGGCCATAGAGGAACATATATGAAAATGGAAGCATTAGATCAACTTTGGTTTCAAAATCCAAGCATGTAGGAGGTTCATGAAAAGCACCTGGGATTTCTAATGTTTGACCCTTACATACATGTGAATCAGTTTTAGGAAAACTACCTAGGATTTTGAATGTTGAGGTCTCAAGTAATGATCCATCGAGTTGAAGGATACAAATCAACCCTTCTACTATTGTTTCTCTGGTAAAAACATCTTAGCTTCAAGGAGGTCTTCTACTACTAGCCTCTCAGGTAAACATGCTTCAGTTTTAGGGAGGCCTTCTACTACTCGACTCTCTAGCAAATGTACTTAAGCTTCAGGGAGACCACCAAGGCCTTTAAATGTTGACATCTTAGGCAAAGCTGCTTCAAATGCATCCAAGTCTAGGTTTTGCCCACCTGTAGTTAAAGGTGTCTCAAGAAGAATGCCAATGATTGATGCATAAAAAAGGAAGACAAGGCTTCCACGAGCTTTTACATCAACATTGACTACCAGAAGTAATATTAGGAGCATTTGGTCCATTGCTCTTATTTTAGAATATGTATATGGTGCTTTTTATTCACAGAGTTTTTCTCTATTCTTTTGCAAAAGCAAGTGAAGGGTTTATCTAATCCATAGCTCCAATTGCCATCCAATGGTTTCTATTAAACAACTTGCATCTAGAGTCATTAAGCGGGATGTCATGGAAGAGGAATGGGACTTACCAAACATTGACGAAGCAGATAATGAAAATGAACTTGATGTAGTTGAATATATTCAAGACATTTACCACTTCTATTGGTATATAGAGGTACGTCCCTTTTGTCATGGGAGCCTTGTAAACTATTTTTATTCTATTCAAAATAACAACATCTTGTCTTGGAAGAATACACTTCATTTAAACAATTTAATCAAACCTCATAAGATGACTATGTCCAAATTAACAACATCTCCATCTTATCAAACCTTTTAATCTTAGAGCCCTTCCTCTTAACCCCTCAAGAAAAATCTCCCTCTTACTTTGATAAATGAGAGGGTTATCATCTGTAGGACAAATTTCATCAATAGTTGAATCATAGCTACCTCATACTCAAATTGTATTCATAGGTCTGTCTTCAACCTATTATTAATCCAAATATTTTATAGTAGAGCCTTGCTATGTTTAATTTCCTGAGCTTCTCGTATGGGATTCAATGAAGCTCCAGACCAAAGAGGAACTTTCTGAAGAATCGACAAGGTTCTTCTTTAATCAGGAGAAGACATATTTCTTGAGATGATTTCAACAAAGGCCATTCTTTTCCTAGCCGATCTTCAAGAATAAAAGCTTCAAAATATGCATTTGACTAGTTTACAGCTTGATTGTGAACAATTCTGTAACACAGGAATCAACATATAGGGCCTACAACATATCACCACTGCTACTAGACTTGTAGTGATATACAAAATGGTGGGCTAAAAATAGAGCATAAATGATGTTGTGTTGCATGTACAAGGATGCCATTCATAGACAGTGCCATTGATATTGTATCTTTACTGCACATGATACTATCCTTGATAGCACAGGTCTTCATACTTCTAGGACGACCCCATCATTACTCAATATACCAATATGGTCCATAGAAGCATTATTTTGTTAACAAGGCTTCTTATTTTTATTCAAGATATAATAGTAATACATGTCCAAAAATTACTAATTTGAACATTTCCTTATACATATTCGTAAGCAAAAACAAGTTGTGTCCTTGATCTAAATGTTCCAGCCTTTGACAGGTTCACCGCAACATTCAGTAGATGGTGTGTATTAGTGATACAACTTAACAACAAGAGCGGAACCCTTTTCTACTTATTAATGATTCCATGACAACTTCTACACGCAGTCAATTTTCAACCTGAATCTTAGACATATCTTTATAAAAATGTCCTAATTCACTTGTCACTTATATGATTTCAAAATGACTTTACATCAAGTTGATACCTCTGCTCTTGGAGATGTTCCATTCTTAGCTTTTAATGATTTCAATAATTCAAGAGAAAGAAGGTCAAGTAGATTTGACAACCAAGATCCACATTTCACAATATTATAAGGCATTTGAATTTGAAGAAATTGATACTATAATTTGATATCAAGGTCAGAGATAGGCTAAGGCTGTCAAGGCATCAAATATGAGATGTAATAGAATTCCTTATATTTCTATTTGCTTCAACTTCAATCTTCAAATATGAACCTCTTAGCACAAAATATGGTTGCCTTACTTACCAACAAGAAAAATTAATAGGTCAGTCTTTTAAGCATAGCCCAGAATTCTTATGGGGAAGTTAATTGTTGATTTCAATGAGCCAAGATACCTTAAAGAAGAGCATCAATCAAATGTTGCTAGGATTACATCATCATTAGAGATCAATATTCTTAAGTCAAGTTCAGAGCAAGGTCACTTAGAACCTTAGAGTTAGTATTAAGAAGAAAGGATGTATTGCCTTGAGATATCAAGTTATCAATACATCTCCCATAATGACTTCACATACCTGACAGATTATGTCGATAACATATATATACATATATCCGCCAAAAAATTGTTGCAAAAGTTAGAGCAATATAATCATTAATTATCTAATATTGCTCCTTCATCTGGAATTTTTTCCAAAAAGTATGTTGCATACGTTAATCAAGGTTGATCCTTACATTTAGAATTGTCAACAAACTCTCAGCAAAGATCCAGTACTCATGCTCAAATTGGGTTGTCTTCAATATGCCCTTTAACAACTCAGCTTTAAATGCTCAGTGATATGCAATGAACCAAAAAGGGCTGAGATGGATGTGAAACCATAGCTATCATCTGAAACATTCCAGGGATCTGGGAATGTCAAAGAGAAATTATTCTTTCAAGAATGATACAATCCTTTAAAATGAGGGTTGTAATACTTCAATCAAGCATCTACAGAGGTTCGGCCCTATCTCCAAGGATCATAAAAGATTTCAATCTTTAATTATATCCTCATATATGTTGGAGATTTCTATACTGCAATTCTTAATACTGGTTAGGGCACAAACACAGTTAGCTTCAAATGTTTATGGTAATCTTGGTCACTGGTTAAGGTTGTCAGCTTTAGTCCTCATTCTCCTGTTCCTCAATTACTGCGATTATCCATAGAAGACACCCAATCACTGATTTAGAGCTTGGTAGCTCCTCCTCAATGAATCTTGAAACAATCCCAAACTACATGGAATAATTTTGACCTATCTGCACTGAAGCCTGGGCATATGCATCCTAAAGAGAACTTATGCATGCATTCATACCCACTGAATAGTATTAGCAACAAGCTATTGTAGTAGCTCTATTCCTATAACCTATAACAAAGATAAACCTCGCCAAATAGCACAGAAAAACATCCAACATGTATTCCTCTGACAACGACTATATTCAACAGGAAATCTGTACCCAAGATTAAGTGATATGTTGCCTAGATAGACCTCCTATCCTCCACGCATGGAGCCACATACCTATAGCTCTTTCTCCCAAGAAAACTATAGGATGCAATTGTTAATAGTTTATTCCTCCATATAAACTAATTTTTTTCTCAGTGGCTTATATTCTTCTACCTATCTCCTTTCCTTACATGTCAGTCATATCCATCCATGATGAGTATTCCTGCTAACCCTGCACATTTCTCTTGTACATTGATTGGTGGCATTGTCAAGAGTGTTCACATAAATGAGATGAGTTGGAAATGCAAGTGAAAACATAGAGGAGAATGCGGGTGCCTAATAAATAGGGATTGGGTGCTTAATAAGCATGAATTGAGGTTTTGAGCCCCAGGTTTCACCAAATCAATTTCAGACTTTAGGAATTCCATAGCAAACAGTGAATAGATAAGGTATTAGTTTGGGCCTCTCAAGTTACAATGAGAACGCAAGTGCTTGAACATCATGTTACTCTTTTAGCCCTAAGCTTTGCCAAGTCAAATACTTAAATTTTCTTTTGTGTCATTCTGAAAGGAAGCTATTTCCTTCTTGTCACAATGAAAATCGAAATTTTGAGTGGAAAACTTAAAACATTCAGCCCTAACTAGCTGTCAAATAAATCCATGTCCTAAAGATTATTTATTGCTCAGTTGTTTAAGAATTTTTATAATGTAGATGCAGTGTGCACAATACATGTTTTGGATTCATATATGAGCTGCTCTTCTGAATTTCTAAATTGATTGTAGAGATGAAATGGTATATCTTATATTGTGCTGAAATTCTGGAAATTCTTTTTCCGGCTTATTCCAAAGAAGGGTTGGACACCCAAAAAATATGAAGTTGTTTTTATCGCCCCAATAGGTGAAGAATTCAAGACAAAAAAAGGAAATAGAGCGGTACTTGATGGAAAATCTAGGAGGGCCTTCTATCTCTAAATTTGATTGGAGCACATCTGAAGTTTGTTATTTTATTGGTTTTTACTGATTTGAACTATGTACTGAGCAAGGTAAAGTTTGCTACTTTATTGGTTTTTCCTCATCTGAACTTGTGTTCTTACATGTCTTTTTTTTTTTTTTAAATCCATAACCTTTTTGTGAGGATATTGGCATGTATCTTTTAGAAAATATAATTTCAAATTTCTTTCTACCATAGGTGAGGTAACACCAACAAGCAGATCTTCAAGGATAAGTGAAAAAGTAAAGGAATCACCACTCAAAACACTAGAAAGTGAATCGAAGAAAAAAAGGAAGAGATCCAAAAAATCAAAAGGAGATTTAGAAGATGCGGAGAAACAAGAATCATAAGTAGAATCTAGTAAGGAAGAGGAAATGCATGATACCCATCATGGGGAATATATGGCTAAAATAGGGGAAGATGTTGATCACAAAAAGGAAGAAGAAGGGAAGGGAAAAGATGATCTTGACAAGAAGAAGGAAGAAAAATAAGAGAGTGATGACAAAAGGGAAATAGAAATCAAAGAAAAAATACATGGGTCCACAACTGAAGAAATAAATAAAATGGATGAGAAGGCAGAAGAGATGGCACCACAAGGGGCAGAAGGTGACATAAACAAAGATCCAGTGATGGAGAATGAAGAAAATAATAGCGATTTGGAGAGTCAAGGAGAGCCTCAGTAACCCAAGCAAGATTCAATTGATGTAACAAAGGAGAATGCTTTTGATGGTACAGGTACACTAGAGAACTGTGCCCTGGTCAAACATGTAGAGCCAGTGAAGGAAATGCATGACCCGAGGGAAAATATACTTGAAGGTCAAGTAGGAAAAATGGAAGACAAGATTGGTTCACTTTCCAACCACACTGCAGTAAAATAGACCCCTGAGCCCCCACTTAATGCATCCAACTGAACTTCTACGGTTTAAATTCATGCATTGTTGGAGGTTAGCTTCTTAATTTACACATTATTCATCAGGAGTTATTCTTTCTGTTATCTCTTAGAGTTTGAAGAGAGGAGGAAAACTCTAGGAGTGTTTCTTTAATATCACAATAATAGATTACTGCTATCCTACATATCATAGCGAAAATGGAACTTGGATTTTGCAGTGACTCTTTCTACAGTTGCATAGTCACCGATTAGTTGCCATGGTTTTGGTTCTTTGACTTGTATTTCCTATCAATTTACTTTTTGTAAATTTAACTTATCTAGTTCCTTTTATAAATGTTCACTACATTTTTTAGCTTCTTGCATATGATTTTATTAGTCTTTTCTTTATGATGTAAAAAATTATCCATGAATTTCTATGTAGCTATATTTAGTTATCAATATATCCAATTTATCAGTAGTATGGAAAATGGTTAGATTTAGATGTTTTATAATTCTTATTGCCTATTATACATTCTTTGAAGCAAGGAGATGAAAAATGTTATTTCTCAGAGTCCATTATATCTGTAGGTTTGAAAGCAAGGAAGCCTTGTCTTTAGTGAGGTGCATGATAAGGTAATGCTTGCCTTCAACATGTATAAAATATTGTAGATGTTTGAAGGTTTATTTTGGAATACACCATTGTTTTGAGCTAGCCAAATGGAGCAAATCACCCCTAAAACCAAAATTTTGTCTTATGTTCTCGTTGTAGTCCATTCATTTAATTCCTCTTTGTTATCTCCAATCAATTGTTGCATTTTACATAGTCTATGAGTGATAGTCCATATCTCATTGGTGAGATGAAAGTGAATCAAAAGGTGACTTCATGCTTTCGTTTTATTCCCTTAAGAGCGCATGTGTTGGTAATTTTCCATCCTCTTCTTCTAAGCATGTCTAGGTTTGGATTGCACCCTTGGTTTGAGATTTGGGGCCCCAACCTTGGTTGTAGATAGTTGTCTTGCATCTAGGTGGCATCTAGAGGGTATAGACTTGTGCTTGAACACCTTATTTGGTGCAAACCTATTCACAAAGATTCATCAATTGATTTTTCATCGTCATATAGATCAATTTATATGTTATTTTATATACATGCACATAATCAATCTTCCTAAAACATGGTTGATATTTGTGTGCCTTAACCAACAATGTTTCTCAAGGTGGGAGGGAAAATAATGCTTCTATATCTGGAATCAAAGAAAGTCCATCCTATCGAAATCAAAGAAAGTCCATCCCATCAAAATCAAAGAAAGTCCATCCTATCATGTTGGCTGGCCCTCCCTCCCCAACTACCATTGAATAGTACTCTTCCTTTACAAATATTGAAAGTATTTCTTCGCTTCCGTGTTGTGTTCATTCTTTCTGTTATCTCTTAGAGATTATCCACCCCCATGATACCTTCCAACTATGAAACAACCAATGGAAAACAAAAAAATTGGGGTTCTTGTCAAACGAAAAAACAATGACAAAGCTCAACAAAGAAGGGAATGGGAACATAAAAGACCCACAGAGAGCATTACAACAAGAACAATAAGCCCAACACTAATCAATAGGACAGAGCAAGAACCTTGTAGGATCAACGATGGTGATATGGCTATGGTGATGGCTAGACTGCTTGGATGGGTCATTCAGTAGAATCAGTCTAGCTCGTTCACTGCACCTTGAAACCTAATCAAACCTAATCTCCCATAAGGGATAAGTGCCTTATGTTACCTCTGTGTCCCTAAAAGAAGAGCTTGACCTTGACCTTGAGCTTGACTTTGAGCTTGAGGTTACACTTTCCCTCAAACTAAAAGAAGAGCTTGACCTTAAGGCAAGGCCTTTCATTACCGCTTCATGTTCCTCAAAGAAAGAATAATAACCTTACTTTCATTCTAAGCCCAAACTTCCCTTCGGCAAAGCGACAAGTATTATCAATGAGCAGGCAGTGTGCCTAACCCTCACAGTGTGTATCATTCGGTGCCATATCGTGTCGTAGCACCGTACCATGCATGTTGGGTGGATGTGTCAAGTTGTGATGGTTCCTTCTCTCATGGTCTAGCGGTGCGGACTTCCCTCTGTTCTGGCGATGCAGACTTCTCTTCTTTCTCTCAGGTATGTTGGAAACCAGGGGGCCTTCTCCTCTCTCAGGTATGTTAGCTCAATAGGGTACATATCCTCTCGGCCATTAAATGCCACAAATTATAGTGAGTGTGGGTTAAGTAATTGCATTGTGGGAGAACTAATATGCATTTACATTGTCTATCAAAAGAAGAAAGGTGCAACTAATATGCATTTACAATGTATATCAAAAGAAGAAAGGTGCATTATACAATGCATGTGGGGTCATAAGAGAGGCATCATGTCACTATACCAGGGATATAAAAGTGTACAAAAAATGTGGATAAAAAAATGGATACATACAATATCTAGTGAAAATAAGGGTTTTATAAATTGAGAAGGTGTATTAGATCTATATTGGTACGGGGTTAAATAATGTGATTTTTAGAGGTATTTTCCAATATCTAGTCAAATTAAGGGTATTGTTTAGTATGCCACGAAAGCATGTGCTATGTCAGAGGTTTAATGAGTGAAGCACTTGTGGCGTCATCTTGATGTAGCTCTCACAAGCACGATTACCTACGTTTCCCTTCACCCCTATTCAATAGATCGATTGTCAATGATGGACACTAATCAATTGCCCATAAATGATGGCCCCTGCATTTCTATTCCCTTTTGTCAAGTCATTAACGAGCTCTTGAGTGCCCTCAAATTGTGATGGTTAGTCACTGTAAGCATTGATGGGAAAATTACTTGTCACATGATCATTTTCCCATCAAATACAACCAATTTTTTACTCACCTGTCAATATTTTGCATTACAATTATTGAAATGGGCATTAGAGTTGCGAAAACATCAAATTTAATGGGTGCTTTAGATTTGGAATTCCTACACTGATTGTAAGTGTGGAGGAAAGAGGATTTCAAATAATTCTTAGACATTGCTGGAGAATTAATGTGATGCAAGAGTTGATGAAAATTTGAACACAATCATCATTTGAACATATTCATCCTAATTCTGCAAATCCGTCATAATCAACTTGCCTCTTTACTTATAGTTTCCATGTAACAAATCATAGACTCAGATGAGAGCAAATCATAAACTTATATGAGAAAAATTGAAGATGAAATGGAATACTTAAGAGCCAAAATGGAAAAAATATCCCAATATATGGCGAGAAAAGATTTAGACTCCCCTTCAACAATTAACTTAGTGAAATAATAGAACCAAAATCATAGACCTTAATCAATGTCTAGAAAAATAAAAAGCCACGCATTTCTATGTCACGGGATTTCGAAACTAAGCATTTATAATAGGATGTTTGGTAATAAGTTAGGACCAATAGCCTATAAAAGTGGCATATGTACCTTCACCTAACTAGTGGAGATTTGGAATATCTCGTTTTATTTAATTAATAAATGTCTGTGTTGAAATTAAAACCATTAAATTATTATTTTCTTTTATATTTTAAAAAGTTACTAAAATATATTAGGGGAAAATAATTTATTAAATATTATAAAATAATAAAATTTAAAATATATATAAATTAAATAATTACAAGTTATTTTAATATTTTGTTAAAATATTATAATTTATAATAAAATTTTTAATATTTATTAATATATATATATAATATAAAAAAAAAAACGGGAAAATCGCTTTTCCACAAATAAATATTTTTTAATAAATTTATAATTTTAATTATAAAAATAAATAAGTTAAAATATTCATATTAAAAATGAGATTTATATTTCTCTAATACAATTTAATATTGTAGAATTGAGGCTTCTATGATCCATAACAAATATATGATAGGGGTTTTGGCGTAAATTACATTATCAATCAATTGTCTACGCGTTTCGAACCAACAAGTGTGGTTCATCAACTTGTCCTGACGATGAGCCACACTTGTTGGTTCGAAATGCATTAACAATTGATTGATAATGTGATTTACGCCGAAACCCCTATCATATACAATTTACTATTATAAAACATATATTTTTTACTTAATAGTCACAATTTTTTCACTTAATATTTTTTTTAATTAAGTTCACATTTTTTATTAAAACTATAATTTTTTAATACACTTAATGATTTAGGATGTTTTTAATAAAATCTTAAAACACTATGTGGTAAATACATATAAAGTTTTTATTAAAATAAAGAAAATATATTATATAAGTAGAAGGCAAGAGCAATTGTAGCACCTTTTTAAGTTGACTCAGGAAAGTTTTGGACGAAAATTCAGATTTATAAGACTAAAGAAAATCATTTGGTTCCTTTGAAGAATTGGAATATTTACCTTAAAAACCTACATGAATTCCCTAAATGCATGGACACCATTTGTAATGCCCCTATAGAGGATGATATCATTTTTTTGGAAGTTGAGTTTGGGGTCAAGCAACTTGCTAATGGGAAAGCTAAGGAAATTGAAGACTTCCAAGCTAAAATTTTAAAATGGGATAATCTATACTCATCCATACATACACAAGCTCTTTAATTTGGTAGTGAAGCAAGGCTTCTGTAAGCCTTGGACGTAGAGCCTTATCATGCCTATTTTTAAGAGGGGATAAAAACAATCCCTCTAATTATATGATTATTATGATTAGCCGCATTTTAGCCTAGTTTTACATGCTTATTTTTGAAAAGAAGATTGGCCTTCAGCTTAAAATCCATGGTAAAATGCTAGAAGCCAAGCTAGACTTAGGAGATATCATTCAACTGTGGACCATGTTGTTGCTCTTAGGATAATTGCAAAGGAATGCCACAATAATAAAATTGAACCCTTATTTTGTTTCACTGACTTTAGAAATTTTTTGACATCGTTACTAAAACAAAGTTATGGAAGATCCTAGAAGAGGTAGTGGTTCCTCTCGAGGTAAGGGTTGTTGTAACAGGGATGTACAATAATGTTATTTCCAAGCTTAGGACCACTCAGTGTCGATCAGAAGAAACTAAATACAATATTAGAGTTAAGTAAAGGTGTCTGCAATCTCCTACCTTTTTTGGCATATACATTGATACACTAGAAGAGTTGATGGATATTTCTCTATCTCCTATAAAGAGGATATTCAACACTCATATTCAACACTCATTCACTCACTAGCTCTTTGGTACTTGATGATGGATGGAGTAACCATCCGAAACGTCCGACAGACTAAATCAATTACACATTTCTCTTCTAGAAATCTCCATCAGTATGAATAACTATTGAAGGCTCTAATGAGTTATAAGCTAGAAGAGTGATTGGAACATGCAAGTCATGTTAGCCCCTTGATAATTAGTATGGTCATAACTCTTCGTTGCTGATGATATTGTTCCTTTGGAAAAAATCCATCACAATCTTATGCAACAACTAAATTTTGAATGTGTATGGCTATTATTACCAAAAAACCTAAATCTGTGATACTTAAATCCAAAAGGATAACATATGGTACTTTCATTTATGGCAATAACTACTTATAGGAAGTTTTGTTGATCCAGATTTAAACAGGAATGCAACAAATTATAGATATAACCATACATAAAAATATGCATCAGAAATAATACGTCATTTCATTACTGTAAAATACTAAAATATGCTTACAAACAGAAATGGAAATAAACTTGCTAGGCCGATGGTAGCTTATCTCTAAGAAGAGATATGGCGGCTACATGCCTCTAAACTATCTTACAATGAGGCTCAAAGGCTTCTTTATTGTTGAGAAAAAATGGAAAACCCTAAACATCCAAAAGCCCTAACCCTAGGAGATGAAACACCAAACTATGGGCCCTGTTTTGGGTAAATTAGTACATCAACTTCCCGGGGTCGTAACTTTGGCATATGATCTTCGTTTGACATTCACAATACATTGTTAGAAAGATCTATCTGAGGACTACATCTTTGGAAAGAGCAACATTGGTTCACGGATCCATGTTGCTCCAAGTTTTCCCAAAAAACATTGTTTAGGGCCTCAAAATGGCTCGGAAGTTCAGGACCCGAAAAAACTGCTAAAAATAGTAAATTGTGCTACAATTAAGGAAACTGAAAAGCTGAAAGAAAAAATGGTGGGGGTCTAAGTGGAATTGGTGGGTGGCCACCAATATCCACCTATATCATTCCTCCCCCCTTAGGAAGCAACGGTCCCCATTGCATTGAGTTCCTCCATGAGATGAGGAAAATTCTGCTAAACTTGGTCCCTGGTGAGCCACTTTCCCCGGTGAAGGAGTTGGCCTGCTTTGACAACTCAATATAGTTGGATATTCTGCTGGAAAGTTTGCTTGATCTATGTGTCCATGATCCAATTAGTTGCAGCTTGCTCCATGCAATCTGGATTTAACTCTGTGGGTGTGAGCTGTTCTGCAATGTCGAATGTGTTTAGTAATGGTGGAAAGTATGGCCAAAGGCGGTCCACATTGAATACAGGTTGTGTTATCACTCAAAAATTTCTCTAGAAGTTATTAGAAGAAAGAAAATGATCGAGGTAATCATAAACCAACTTTGGAGCATAGGCTCTAGCCAACCTAGGCTTAGAGACGACTCTGTCTATATGATTTAGCTTTGTTTGCTTGGATTTCAGGATAGTTATGAATGTTCTCGGGGTTTTTTATTTATATTCAAGATTGGATGGTCGGATCCTCGAAACAGATGGATAGAATGATGTCTTTAGACCATTGGGCTATGGAGTCCATAGAAGGGTAGCAGAACTGGATCAACTCACTAAAGGGAATGTTCAAAGGGCAAGTTAGCAGAGTAAAGTGCAGGTCTTTGGAATAGGGGGCAGAAATGGTTTTAATCAGGGTGAGAGAGCAATTAAGGGTTCTCAGACCAATATATAAATGAGGAATAGAGGGTAATCGAAAGCAAACAACAATTAAGAACTCTTTAACTTAGATAACAATTGAAAACATTTATATGCATAACTATTAAAACAGAGTGTAATTAAACAAATTATGAGATATTCTTCTAGTTATAGCATTTAGATTTAGAAATACAATAAAGATTGTGGAAAAACTTTAAGAAAGATAACGATAACATATGAAAATACTTGTCTGCACTTCGCTCAAAACATGAACCCTGTGAAATATCTTGTCTTTGTTTAGAGAATTTTCGGCGAAATCACATAAATAATTATTTGTTGACGCGTTTCGAACCAACCAGTGTGGTTCATCGTCAGGACAAGTTGAAGAACCGATCCAGCTTGGCTTGTTAAATAGTCTGGGTAGAGACACCAACGGCTAGAATGATAACAACTAATTTTGACCTTATGACCCTAGAAAAATAAATAATATTCTTGCTATATTCTTAATTATTATTATTCTTAGAATATCATTAAATTAGGTAAAATATATAATTAAAGTACTCTTACTAGCTAGAAATTCATTTGTTTATTTAACTAAATATAATAGTTTAATAACAAATGTATATATATATACATATAACGAACCAATTCCGAATAAAATAATACTATTGGTTCATCTAT
>APFE030719999.1:68073-80295 GCA_000404065.3 Pinus taeda
GTAAGAGTACTTTAATTATATATTTTACCTAATTTAATGATTTTCTAAGAATAATAATAATTAAGAATATAGCAAGAATATTATTTATTTGTGTAGGGTCATAAGGTCAAAATTAGCTTTATCATTCTAGCCATTGGTGTCTCTGCCCAGACTATTTAACAAGCCAAGCTGGATCGGTTCTTCAACTTGTCTTGACGATGAACCACACTGGTTGGTTCGAAACGCGTCGACAAATTATTATTTATGTGATTTCGCCGAAAATTCTCTAAACAATGTTATGGATCACAAAATTCTAAATTCCTTTATCTTGTCTTTATTCATCAATCCAGCTTGTTGGCTCAGTCAATGATACAATAGCTTTACAGCCTTTTTGTTCAAAATTCTATATAAATGTCTAAGAATCCACCTTACATACTTCGAATTGTGAAGTATTTATACAAAAATAATTACAAAATATCTCAAACTAGTTCGAGATTTAATCTAGGAAATAAAAATATCTTCTTGCAAAAAGATAGAGACATCTATTGAGCCGCTTCATGTTGTCCCTTTTATTTTGGTACTGTTGACCTTTATGGTTTGATTTTAGCATTGTATGTTGCTTTGTTGTTTGATCTTTTACGTTAGAATCTTCATTTACATTTGGCTTTCATCTAATACACTTTAACACTGATACACTTTGACTCTGCTAACCTGTCTTCATATTTTCACCTGTTGTTTCTGGGAAAACTAGTGTCTTTTCGATCTGCTAGTCCCACTAGGATTGGGAGCTATCCTCGAAACAAATAATCAAAGGAATTTACGATTTCCTCTACGTATGATAGATAAGAGAGAAGCAAAGGGACCAACCTGGATCTTCCGCTTGACTCCTTGCTTGATTTCTCTCCCCCTTGATAGAGCTTGCAACTCCTCTCCTACTTGTCCCACTTAGAGAATACTTGTAGAAACAAAGTAACAGAACACCATCAAAGCATCTCGATCTATTATATCATAAACAATGCAGAATCAAAAATACATTGAAAATACAATGGCATTTACAAATAACAAGATTCACAAGTAAACAATTGTATGGAGGAAAACTCAAAGAACTTTATTAAAATAGAAGGGAGAATCACAACCTAGTTATCTGATCCAACATCATCCTCCTAGCATCAAAGCCCTCTTCACCTCATGAAAAGAAAGATCACCCAACAATACAATTCTTATTCTCAAAGACAAATTATCAGCACTTCCTTACAAATTACAAAATTCCAGCCTCCAGATCTCTCTGATGAGGGATACATTTATAGATGTCTGCAAGGGTGTGAGTCATCTCTGGGTTTTTGATTAGTGTCATTCCACTCATAGTTCTTGGTTCCACTTGGAAATTTCTTGGATCTCTTACTCATCCCTCGGCGAATTCACAGAGGCAAGTGTCATAGAGGAAGTTTCTAGAAGATTTCATGAGCATCCACTTAGCAAACTGTCTCAGACATTTGTCCATTCTCACTCATCACACCCCACATAAGGCCTCTTCAGTATGCATCGTACCCTGACAGTGAAGTAGTCAGTATGGTCCAGTTTTGGACAGTTCTGAGTGGTTTTTCAAGTGGAACGTTTGGGGTAATCAGTTGACCATGATCCTTTAGGGTATGAAACAACACTTTTAGGGGCTAGAGATCCCTTGGTTTATCAACATATAAGATTGGGGTTGCGGTGTCCAAATATGTCTATAACAGTTGCCCCCTAAAGCATGAAGTCGTAAATCTTTTGATATCGGATGAAATGCTTTATCATGAGGATTTGAGGTATTCGAACTGGAAGGTGACCTGTATAAGATACAATACAATACATCATCATCATATTATTTTCATGATCTAGCTAAGGTGGGCATTCCCATGCTCAACTTTATAAATTCATTTCATGTACATAGGACAGATAATCATCTGCAATTATAGACTAGAGAGTCATCATCTCTAGCATAGATGACCATCTGTGCAGCTTCTGTGTACATTTGATGTCTTTATATTCTTGAATATATCACAGCCCGGATGGATGAAACTAGATCCGGGGTCTTCAATCTCGTTCAATCTTCACTTGAAATACAAGTCGATCCATGTGAAGAGATGTTCTAAAGTCGAAAATGGAAAGACATCCCCTGATTACCAGCCAATATTGTAAGCTGTTAGCAGGCACAAGAGGAATCACCGATAATGATAATGACCCTCAAGGTACTATAGTACAATTCACGTGATCTGAATATATGATCCGATGTCGAACACCATGCAAAATCTCTCGGTCAAAGGCCATTGATGTAAACCTGTCGCCGGAAGTGAGAAACTTTCCATTGATGCATGCAAGCTTCAAAGTACTGAAAGGTTGTTTCTAAGTCAACTTCTTGGATAATGAGTTGATATTGACAAGAAGTGACCCATCGTAGGAGGGCCTTAATGTATCAGACATCTACGACATGAAATGTAGCAAATGATTTTCTGGAGGTGAAAACACTTTGATGATACAAGGTTCAGGAATGGCGGTCATGAAAAGTGGAGGGTGAAGGTATTGCAGTGCATGAGGCATTAACTGGATAGTGAATTCTTTGAATGACGTCTCTTGAACATATCAGCGACACTGAGATGGATTGGTAGAATTAACCCCAAAAATGGATGGCATGGAGGACCAATGGTGATGTGATCGGTGAACAAAATAACCCAACCGAACTCAATCATGGTGATGGAGTGAAAGTTTCATGTTCAAGAGCGATATGCTACCAATAAAATTCTTGAAGCTTTCTTCCCTTTTTCCCCAGTCATTGCTGACCAGTACCTCTTTATTTTTGTCAAGCTTGAGGAGGATAACATATGCTTGTTCTATAATTTGCCCTTCGGGCAAACCTATCGTTATGTTTTAGTGAGTCTAGCAACAATGAAACTCGTTCTTGTCTGGGTGGACAAGTTTGTCACTATTGTTTTAACGATTTTAACGACAAGGATAACTCGGTCCTTTTCATGTTTAGAGAGTTTGAAAAAGGACGAAAAGGAAACTCCAGCAGTTCTTTTTTGTAGCATAATCACTTAAGTCCGAAAAAGAATAAAACAATATGAAAGGGATGAGTTTTCGATAACTTTAGCAAGCCAAAAAGACAAGCGCTCAAGCATTTTCATGGGGTAATCCCTCAGGTCTGAAAAAGATTAAAATATACAGGAGGGATGGCATTTCGATTACTTTAACAAGCTGGAAAAGCCAATAGCTTGACGATATTTTCATATTTAACGAGTCCGAAAAGAGTTTAAAGGAGGCTTGTTTTTTAGGACGAGTGGCGTTTAGGGTAGTAACTAGTTCCGGGTAAGCTTGGAACTTTTCAAAACACGATGATGTGAAGATGGTGGCTAACAGGACCACTCATTGCATCTGTTCCTCAAAAGGGTAAACAATCAAGTGGAAGCATTTGATCGGCCAAAAGGATGGAGGTGATGGCAGGAACACAACCAAGGCTCAAAAGGTTGATAGCATGGCAATCAAAGAGGTTGTTCACTAAAGACGGGTTTATTTTTTAATGAGCTTGAACCTTGCGTTAACATATACTCAGTGGCGGGTTTATTTTTTAACGAGCTTGAAACTTGCGGAAACATTACTCATCAGCGGTTTTTTTTTTAATGAGCTTGAACGTTGCAGAAACATTGCTCATGGTGGTAGGTTCATTTTTTAATGAGCTTGAACTCTACAATAACATATTCTCATATTTTATTTTCATGTAAGCTAGGAATGACAAAACTAAAAGGATAGAAAAGACAAAACTAAGAAGCTAGAAAAACTAAAAAGCTATGAAACTACTGAGGTTAGGTCGGTTGGTTTCATCAGCAGTTGGACAAAATGCTTCCTTTGCTTCGTCCGTAGAGCAGACAAAGGTGAATGGCATGTTAGACCAATCACCTAACCTAAGAAGTTAAAAAGCTAAAAATCTAAAATGAAATTGGTTGTTTTTGGCTTGCATAAAAAGGTTTGCATGCCCCCAGGCATCGAGAAAAGGAGAGTTTCTAGTAACCATATGGAAATCACTATGGTTAAGCAGGATGGTTTTAGTCAGTGATTAGACAAAACACTTACTCCTTGGCTTTGCCAACTAGACAAAGGTGATTGGTGTGTTAGACCAATCACTTAACCTGCAGGGAAATTCATATGGTAGGGTGGTTTCGTCCACAGAGTAGACAAAACAATTCCTTGGCTTTGTTCGCAGCATAGACAAAAGTGAATGGAGTTTCAAACCAATCGCATAACCTAGAAGGAAACCTACCTTTTCAGCTTGGTTCATCCGCCAAAGCCGGTAAGGGTGCATGCCCCCTAAGCTTCATTACATTCACTGAACTACTCACGGTAATTAGGTGGATGGAATGAAGGTAGAAGGGACATTCTCAATGCAAAAGGACCATTTATGGATGATGTTTGACTTGAAGCTGTGTTTGAATCGGGAAATGAAAGTTGGTTAACAGTGACAATTTTTCCTTCATGCAGGAAACACATCACTCGAAAGAGTGTTGAAACAATAGCTTCCATGTTGTAAACATAGTCACGTCCAAGGAGTAGATTGTAATCTAACAGTCCTTGGACTACCATCACATTCAAGTGAACGATTTTCTTTCTCAAATTTATGGGTAACTTAGGAAGGATCCCTAACGGTTGACTGGTTCCTTTCTTAAATCCTGACAAATTCTGTTAACAGGCATAAGCGATGGCGAACCAAGCGCTTTCCAAGCAGTTGAGGAAAGGATACTCACTGAAGCCCTTTCATCTATGATAGTGCCAAACATGACCATTTTGTACACCTGTACTATGATCCGGAATGGTACATTAGAAGGAAGGCGAGATTTTGCTAATTGATTCCAATCGAAGGAAGTGACCAGACTGCTTGGAGGATGTACCAAACAAATGGTTGAATGAATCCCTTGAGTAGTGGGAACTGGGGGGTTCTATTCCTATTGTGAAGGAACATGCGGATTGCCCCCAAGTTCATCATACTTTGAAGTGACAAAAAGTATTTGAATATTATAATTCTCACTCTCTTTGGGAATAGTATCATCTGAAGGTGGATCCTCTGAAGGTAAAGTTGGGTCGACTGCCATCTCGACCTGTTGACTTTGGTCCGGTATGGACTCAGAAGACTCACTTTCAACGATAAGTGTTTCGACAAATGGTTGAGTTATGTCAGTCGGATTTTCAACTAGTAAAGGACTTGAGGTGAGTTTCTTGTATCTAGATAGAAGTCACTGCGGTGAAGCAGGACAGTTACACAAGATTCCTTTTGCCTTATCCAAGAAAGGGCAACTGGGAAGGGTATGGTACTCTTCACATAATCTACATGGAGTTTTGGCCTTTCCTTTCTATCCGTGAACTTCACTATTACTAGTTGATGGTGTGTTGTCAACATGATCACCAGAGGTTGATGACACCGACTGGTGGGAAAAGGGTGACCATTCTCTCAAGATATGAGGAATGGCTGGACAATCTCGATGAAAATGGTCTCCTCTACAAATTATACAAGGATATCTGGGAGATTTAGTGTGCGGATTTTCACCAGATAATTCATGGTTGCCCCCTTGCTTAACTGACTTCTTTTTCTTCTTCTCCTTCCATTTCTTCTTCTTCTCAGTCACTTGGTTACTAAAATCACTATTTTCACCAAGTGAATAGGAAGAAGGGGAGGGAGAAACAAACAAAGTAGAAGGCGAAGGGTCAATTTCAGTATCAACTGGTTGCTGATTCGATTGCTGAGGAATTGTGATTCCTTGAAGGGACAATGTGGCCATATATGGAGCACCAATATTTCCCCAAGAAGAAAATGGACTAGGATTCCCCTCAAGAGGGATTCCTTGATTGGTGGACTCCATTATCTCAACCTAATACCAATGAAGGAACATGGATATTATTTCGAATTAGTAAATTTTAATGACGCTTTGACACAACATTGATTTTTCAATTTTTAAAAGTCGAGAAAAATCTAAAGATGACTCTAGTCCCCTTCGATTTTTAATTTCCTTGAAGTGAGAAGTGCTTAGATGGAACTTTTATTTTAAGGAGTCGAAAAGGAACTAAAGTGACTACTCTAGAAATCTAGACAGAGGGATTACCAAACCAATCGCAAAACTGCAATATACACCTTGGTGATAAATTAAAGAGAAATTACCAAGGACTTATCTATGGCAATCAATCTTCCTGAATGTTGTGTTCAGTGCATTGCGATCAATAGGGTGGAAGACACGGCTTCCTATGGATAAAGGATATAAGCCTATTGTGGTCTCCCAATATATACTCGACAGTACGGGGAGCACAAGTCCGTGCTAGCACTTGTCGTATCAAAGAGGAGGAATCACCCAACTTTGATGAAAATGATAGTTACTAGATTTTACGACGCCGGAACACGTCTCTAGCCTAGACCTCTAGATGTGTTGTGTTAGGTTCCAAAGCGTTGTTAAGTTCATTGAAATTTATTTTAGAGTTGATCTTGTTTAGAGTTTTTCCTTTAAAGGTTCACCACGTGATGTAGATGTAAAATTCCTAAATATGCAATCTAAAATGATAAACAGTCATTGTTTATTTTTAGCAATGAAAATCCTAGCTACTAAGGAAAGAAGATTATGATTCTTTCAAACAGAGAGCAAAGAGCACACACTAAACGCACTTTTCCTAAATCATTTTTCGCACATAGTCTAAATGCAAATGCAAATGAATGTATTTTTTTTTTGTTCCCTTTAATGTGAAGAATGCCAAAAAGGAAAACTAAGTATTGATCTGAAATATTTTCTTCAAAATGACATTTCAACAATTTATTTTTCAAAATGAAAGGAAGACTTAAATGACACTTTCCAGTTTTGAATAGAAGATGCTTTTGACACTTCAAATATTAACAAATCAAATCAAATACATGACAAAAAAGTTCAGTCGACTATCTAGAGAAGGAAGACTCTATGACACTCCTCTTTTTGACACAAAATGACAATTACGACTCTTTTTGGATCAAAATGACATATCGATTTACGCAACTTTTCGACGAAGGACTATAAATGATGGAAAAATACATAAAAAATTTTACTAATCCTAATTAATGGAGGCTAGTCTCTGTAATTCAAAGAGGCTTCATCAATGAGATATTGTTCACAAGCAACGAAAACAATTAAACAGAGCTGAAAACAAGGATAAAAAACCCAAATTTCAAGGAGAGAAATAGGATTACTCAGTCATCGCACCTGTGCTTCACAGAAACAAGGATGCATCTCACCTGCTCCACTTGGGAAGTGCGATGCATACTGGTTTCCAATTACAGACAATGCGATGGGCTAGGGAGCGCAACTGAGATAGGTTTTTGCTCAAATTTGTAGCTAATTTTAGTGATTTAAGCTGAGCTATTATGGACAGTAAAGAGTAAAGTATAGGGGTATGATCTTGGGAGGTTATTGGGCTACCAACAGGGCATCTAGAATGCTTGTAAGTCAGATGTTCAAATCATAAACTAAACCAGAGATTGACTAAAGTAGCATTCATCTACTTTGCCATTGCAGAGAAAGAGCAGTTCGAAGGCTATTTGTCTAACTTCATGCTCCATCTATAGTTTATAAAGCAAACAAAAATAACAAACAAACAAACTATTCAATCCCTAGTGGAGTCGCCATTTTGTTTCTGGGAAAACTAATGTCTTTTTTATAAGAAAGTCCAACTAAGATTGGCAGCTATCCTAGAAACAAACAATCAAAGCAATTTGCGATTTCATCCATGTATGATAGATAAGAGAGAAGCAAAGGGACCAACCTAGATCTTCTACTTGACTCCTTGCTTGATTTCTCTCCCCCTTGATAGAGCTTTCCTCTCTTCTCCTACTTGTCCCACTTAGAGAATACCTGTAGAAACAAAATAATAGAACACCATCAAAGCATCTCGATCTATTATATCATAAACAATGCAAAATCAGAAATACATTGAACATACAGTGGCATTTACAAATAAAAAGATTCACAAGTACACTATTGTATGGAGGAAAACTCAAAGAACTTTATTAAAATAGAAGGGAGAATCACAACCCAACTGTCTAATCCAGCATCATCCTCCCAGCATCAAAGACCTCTTCACCTCATGAAAAGCAAGATCACCCAACAATACAATGCTTATTCTCAAAGACAAATTATCAGCACTTCCTTACAAATTACAAAATTCCAGCCTCCAGATCTCTCAGATGAGGGATCCATTTATAGATGTCTGCAAAGGTGTGAGTAATCTTTGGGTTTTTTATTAGTGTCATTCCACTCATAGTTCTTGGTTTCAGTTGGAGATTTCTTGGATCTCTTACTCATCCCAGGGCGAATTCAGAGAGGCAAGTGTCATAGAGGAAGTTTCTAGAAGATTTCATGAGCATCCACTTAGCAAACTGTCTTAGACATTTGTCCATTCTCGCTCATCGCACCCCACAGAAGGTCTCTTCATTGTGCATCACACCTGGCTAGTGTAGGAGACAGTATGCATCACACCTTGATAGTGAAGCAGTCAATGTGGTCTAGTTTTGGCCAGTTCTGAGTGGTTTTTCAGGTGGAACTTTTGGGGAATGATGTAATCAGTTGACCATGATCCTTTAGGGTATGAAACAAAACTTTTAGCGGTTAAAGAGCCCTTGGTTTATTGAGATATAAGATTGGGGTTGCGGTGCCCAAATATGTCTATAACAGCTAGTTGTTTTACTTTCATTGTACACTAACCTTTTTATTGCATGTTTCTCACAGTAAATCAGTCAATTTCTCCCATGTCTCAGAATCAAGTAATTGGATCTTCAACATTCTTCTATATATTTCATCTACCTCGGTGTGCTTGGAAAAAGTAGGCTTATTGAAAAACAAGTGTTTTACCTTATGTTGGAGGTAAAACAAGTTTTCAAATGTCTAATAAAGTACCTTTCCTATTGGCAATGCCTTGACTGATGATGTACTGGCATGTTCTTTTTCTAGCTCCCTGATTTTTTTTTGTAATCTTGCTATGTCATGAGCTTGTCATTTATTCCGAAGGGACTAGCTATACCCTTCTCTCTAAAAATTTGAAACTTAGTCATAAATCTATCAACAACTACCTACATATTTTGACATTTGTCCTCTAGGTTTAGCATTACGTTTCTCTTGGAAAGGACTTTTCTTACCTCCAACATTTTTGTTCTATTCTCTATATCCAATTCCTGAAGCTTGTATTTATTTTTACTGTTAATGAATTGAATGATTCTGGTGGAATCTTTGGGCATCTCTCCTAATTCTTCTTTTACCTTTTGGATGGATTCTATAGCCATCTTTATTAAATCTATCTGTTCAAAAACCACTTGAATAGATGACCAAATATCATTGACAGAGTCAATGATATTGGCCCATAAGATCTCCTTAGCTTGTCCAAGGGGTTCCTTTAGTGTTACGTCCTTCTCCATGTCTTTTATTCTCTCATTCATTCTCGCAGCTTTTTGCACTTCTTCTTTGTGCATGATTTTGGCAAGCTTGTAATCAGTTTCCAAGCTTGTCACCTTTACTTTTAGCTTATTCATCTTTGTTTCATGTATGGACATCTCTTCCATAGCTTTGACTAACTTTGCTGCTTCTTCACCTGATGTACCCGTTGCTGCTGTAGACTGTGTTGAAACCTAGTCTGCTATGGCCATAGGAGCTGTGGGAGCCAATGAGGAAGCCAATGTGGAAGGAACAACTATTGAGACTGTTGGGATGACATTCACTGAGGTTGTGGCACTATCAGTATGCTTCAATTGGATCAAACTCTCTAATTCCTTCGTTGTCTCCCTTAACTGATCATTTAATTTTAGGAATAAGTCCATCAATTCTTCATGTCTAGTTTGGTTTTACAAGACTTCATGTGTCTGAGGACGCTGCAGCTAAGGTATCTTGAATTGCTTTTTGAGTGATGCAATGTCATCATTATTTTTCTTAATTAGTTGCTCAGTGGCTTTGATATCTTTGGGATCATGTGCTAATTCAATCACTATGTATTCTAAAGACTTGATTCTGGTAACTTTGGCCTGTGAGGAGGCCTTTTCCAATTGGTACTAGGCTGAAATGTTGGTCAATGAATTCTGCAATTGATGGGCAGCTATGGCTTTACCAGTAAGGGTGGAGTAAATCATTTCTCCAACTTGTTTTTGGAATTCAATTTTGTCAATGGGATGAATATCCCTTGCCAATACCTCAAAATCAATTTTCTTGCAATCTGTTGATGTCCTTGGTGGTTGCACAATTGGCTTTATGAAAGACATTTGCATCTTTTCTTCCTTGATGTCAAAAGTTGACATCAACCTGGTATGATTGATAGGTGTAATCTTGAGATACTGTGCATAAGACTGTGCTTTCAGTTTTTCATTTCTCATCTTGATTTCTTTAAACCTATCCTTAATATCCTTATCTTTATCAGCAGGCCTACCAAATGAGGAAACTTCTACACTGAGTTGTATTTCCAACACTTGAGTTTGTGAAATAGATGGCCCCTGTGTTTCTACAAATGGAGTTGTGCCCCTACTCATGTCAAACTCAATATTAGTCACTTTTGTTGAGCCTTCTGTGTCTTCCTGTTCTAAAACAGGATCGAGTCTTGGCCTTTTGCTCTGGTTGCCTTCATACGACACATTGGATGTATCCATGCTTGAACTGGAGGCTCCCTCTCTGTTCGTCTTGGGATTGTTTTCATCATTCTAATGGGTATGAAAAACAACAGGGGTACTCATGGTTGATTCTTGCTGTGGTACCTGCAAGAATGAGCTTTCATCAAGCTGTCTCTCTAGATCAATCAAGGTATTTCCAACATCTACCTTTGTACTATCACTATCTACAAGAGTGTTTTCCAACCACTAAGATTAATTGGCATATCTTTCTATCTCTCGTATGGGGTGATGAATGTAAGGCCCCAATTTGACCTTTTGTCTAAGTCTGGTCATAAACCCTTGAGGGTCATATCTACACATAAAATTGTTCTGGAACTTCATTTGTTGCAGAATCAGATTTGCTTCCTACCCTGCTTCTCTAGACTTGCAAATGAAAGGGCCTAATTGATTTTTGAATTTAAATTGGGTTCTTTTCTTGGCTGAGACAAAATTGACTTCATTAGAGCTCATTATTTTCCTATAATACTCTAGAGGAAATAACCTCATAGGGAGGTATTTGGGGAGTTTGTATGGGGCTAGTTGCAACCATATATTCTTATTTGAGTGTGGTTTTGGTAAGGTACCAATCTCATGTTATACAAATATATATTAAGGAGCAATGGAACACATAAAATATTGCAGAAATATAAACACAGAAAACACATAAAACAAGAGAGACACAGATATACGTGGTTCACCTAGTTTGGGCTACGTCTACCCTGAACAGCCAGTCCTTCCTTTCTATTATCCCGCAAAATGAAGAGACACAACCTACAGCAGATCCACTGTAATATCCTCTATTTTCTCTCACAGTCTCACCTCTCTGCTTCTTGCTCGGAGAATACACATATATTACACAGACTCAATACAATGACCTCATACAAAGAGAGGGGTTGCCTTCTAGGGCAAAAAACCCTAAACTAAACATAAGTTCTACCATCAGATCATCTGCCTAATGAACGAACCAGACTAACTAGAAACTACTATACTTTTACAAGGCAATTTTACATATATTTTTAGCTTCGCGGGTGCTGCCCTCGAGCCCCCGCCGGGGGACTACTGGCCCCCGGACGCCCCAGTTGGGGGGGATCGCCCCCCCCCTCGGACCCTCGCAGGGGGCACAAGTCCCCCCATCACCCCCCCCACATGGAGGGGTGTACAAATTTCCTGTTGTATACATCCGGCTGAAACAAAGACCTCTGAACAATCATGCTCCACACACAACAATCTCCCACTTGGAGAATGATTGTAGCAACTCCAACGCTGCTTCATTTGCTGGAAAATGACTCCTCTTCTAACTTGGTTATTTCTCATCTTCATCGTCATCCTTGAAGACCAATTGAAACTGAGCATATTCTCAGTTTCTCCCTAGTTAAAACTTTTGTTAGCATATCTGCAGGATTTTGGCTAGTGTGTATCTTTTCCAGCTTCAACTCTCCATCTTCCGACACTCATCATCTGAAATGGTACTTGAGCTGTATGTGTTTATTCTTGGAATGAAATGCTGAGTTCTTTGCAAGATGAATGGCACTTTGGCTATCACTGTATAACATGCCCATATCATGCTCCTTACCCAATTCACCCAT
>APFE030719999.1:80305-191427 GCA_000404065.3 Pinus taeda
TTGACTATCACTGTATAATGTGCCCATATCATGTTCCTTACCCAATTCACCCATAAATCTTTGTAACCAAATCATTTCTTTACTAGCCTCTGTAGCAGCAACATACTCTACTTCTGTTGTTGAATGTGCAACAACACTTTGGATTTTTAAAACCCAACTGACAGCTGTTCCACCAACAGTGAATACATATCCTGTAGTGCTCCTCCTGTTATCTCTGTCACCTGCCATATCTGCATCAACATATCCCTTTAGAGAAATGTTTGAACCACGAAAGCATAATTCTTGATTTGTGGTACCTTTCAAATATCTGAGAATCCATTTCACTGCCATCCAATGTTCCTTTCCTGGATTGTTCATGTACCTGCTTACAACTCTCACTGCATGTGCAATATCATGCATTGTGCAGACCATTGCATACATTAAGCTTCCAACTGCTGATGCATATGGAACTTTAGACATATAATCCATGTCTTCTTGGGCCTTTGGGCACATTTCCTTATTAAGTTTGAAATGGCTAGCAAAAGGTGTACTAACTGGTTTTGCATTGTGCATATTAAATCTTTTCAAAACCTTTTATATGTACTCATTCTGAGACAATGTTAATTTGTGATTTTTCCTATCTCTAGTGATTCTCATACCAAGGATTTGTTTTGCAGCTCCCAAACCCTTCATTGCAAATGAATTTTCCAATTTTCTTTTGAGCACATTTATTTCCTGCATGTTAGATCCTGCAACAAGCATGTCATCTACATATAATAACAATATAATATAGCTGCCATCATTTTGTTTTTTCAGATAAACACAATGATCAAAGTGACATCTAGTATAACCTTGTTTAGACATAAACTTGTCAAATTTTAGATACCACTACCTTGGAGCCTGTTTTAAGCCATACAAGCTCTTCTTCAACATGCATACTAGTTTCTCCTTCCCTTTCACCTCATATCCTTGTGGCTGTTGCATATATATCTCTTCCTCCAAATCGCCATGGAGAAAGGTTGTCTTTACATCTAACTGCTCAAGATGCAAATCTTCAGCTGCTATTAGACTTAAAATAGTTCTGATTGAAGTCATTTTAACAACAGGAGAAAACATTTCATCAAAATCAATACCTTTCTTCTGTGCAAACCCCTTCACCACAAGTCTAGCTTTGTACCTCTATTTTCCTCCATCTTCTTCCTTCAGCCTGTAAACCCATTTATTCTTCAATGCAGTTTTTCTTGCAGACAACCTAACTAAGTCTCAAGTCTGGTTATGTGTTAAGGAGTCCATCTCTTATTCCATGGCTACCTCCCACCTCTTCCTGCTTTCAACCTACATTGCTTCTTCATAACATTCGAGTTCACCAGAATCAGTCAACAATAAATAATATAACGAAGGAGAGTATCGTTCAGGGGGTCGACTTATCCTGGTAGATCTTCTAACACCACTTTCAAGTGTTTGGGCTGCCTGTTGCTGTTGTGGTGGTTGTTGATTATTATTATTTTCAGGCACCTTTACTTTTTCAGTGATTTCATCAAGGATTGCGTATTCCTTGTTTTCTTTTTCTTATTTCTTTTCCTGCAACTGATTCTTATACAAGACCTTTTCATTTAATATTACATCTCTGCTCCTAATGATTTTGTGATTTTCGTAATCATATAAGCGATAAACAAAATCATTAACACCATATCCAATAAAGGTACATTTCTTTGACTTTTCCTCAAGCTTTGTTCTATTTCCTTTATCAATATGGACAAAGGCCTCACAATAAAAAGGCTTTAAAAAAGAGCAATTTTCCTTTTTACCTGTCCATGCTTCCTCTGGAACACCACCATCCAAGGAACTTGAAGGCCCTCTGTTTATTAGATAAATAGCAATATCTACAGCATTTGCCCAAAACTGTAAAGGCAGTCCTGCATGCAATCTCATGCACCTTGCATGCTCCATGATTGTTATGTTCATCCTTTCTCACACACCATTTTCTTGTGGTGTTCTTGGAACTATCTTCTCTCTACGAATTCCATGCTCTGAACAGTACCTATCAAGCTCTTTGCTACAATATTCACCTCCATTGTCTGATCTAAGACACTTCAATTTCTTTCTTGTCTCAATCTCAACCAAAGCTTTCCATTTCTTGAAAATATCAAATACATCAAATTTATTCTTAATATAATAAATCCAAGTTTTTCTAGTTGCAGCATCAATAAAAGTAACATAATAACGAGAGCCACCAAGAGATGATACATGAGCAGGTCCCCATACATTTGTATGCACAAGCTCTAATTTTTTGTTCTTCTTTTCTTTCCCAACTCTAAGAAATCTGACTCTCTTCTGTTTTCCGTAAATGAAATTCTCACAAAAGTCCAAATCAACATTCTTCAAATTCGGTAACAAATTCCTTGAGTCAAGAATCTTCATCCCCTTTTCACTCATGTGTCTAAGTCGATGATGCCATAATGCTGCATCTACTCCTTTGGAAGTTAAAGCATTAACAGGGTTAGAATACCATTGCATAAATACAATGTACCAACCTTTTCACCTTTTGCTATTACCAGGGCTCCTTTGGTGACCTTCCAAGCTTTATCTGTGAAAGTTGTCACACAACCTTCACTGCCTAACTGCCCTGTTGAAATCAAATTTTTCTTTAGATTTGGAACATGTCTTACCTCCTTTAGTAGCCATTGGTTTCCATTTTGTTGTTTTACAAGAACCTTACTCATTCCGACAATTTTATAGGGTTTATCATCACCCAAACGAACTTGTCCAAAATCTCCTTGAACATAGTCATGAAAGTATTTCTTATCAGGTGTCACATGGAATGAGGCCCCTAAATCTACCACCCAAGAATTAGTAATATTTTTGAAAGAAAGAATCAAAGCATATTATAACACCTCACCTGTCACATTTGGTTCATGATTGTTTTCTTGCTGTGCATCTCCTTCTTTTCCCTTCCAAGATCTGCAGTCTTTCTTTAGGTGTCCTTTCTTTCCGCATTTCCAGCACACTATCCCCGATCTGGACTTGGATATGCTTTTCCTTGATTTACTGCGATATCTTGAGCTCTTTCCTCTTTCCATTTTTCTTCCCCTAGACTCTGCACTCAAAGCATTTCGTGATGTCTCATCGTAGCTTTTCCATCGCATTTCCTCACTAAGGATAGCACCGACAACATCATCAAACTTTAAAGTACTAGATCCAGAAACAGAGTTACTAATGGCCATTACTTAACCATTCCAACTTTCTGGTAATGAACACAAGAATAACAGAGCTCTAACTTCATCATCAAAGTTTACCCATACAAAACATAACTGACTTGTAACAGTATTAAAATCATTTAAATGGTTTGCAACAGATCCAGCTTCCGACATCTTCATCTTAAATAACCGTTTCATAATAAATACCTTGTTTGAGGCCGAGGGTTTTTCATATAGTTTCTCCAACACCTTAATCAAACCATCTTTCATTGTTTCCTTCGAAATGTTGAAGGCGACCAACGTTGTGAGGCACAACCATATTTTTCCGAGTGCCTTTCTATCGAGAAGGTTCAATTCTTCATCTGTCATATCTGTCGGTATCTTTACTTTTCCACCCAATGGTAGGTATAGATCTTTTTGATACAAATGATATTCCATCTGCATCTTCCACAGTAAGAAGTTTTGGCCGTTAAATTTCTCGACCCTAAACTTACCATCTTCTGCCATTGCCCCCACTCCAACGAGGAACCCTTCTTTCCTGCGAGTTTACCAACCAAATAGACCTTCGGCTCTAATACCAGTTGTTATAAAATTATATATTACGGAGCAATGGAACACATAAAATATTGCAGAAATATAAACACAGAAAATGCTAAACCAAGAGAGACACAGATATACGTGGTTCACCTAGTTTGGGCTACGTCCACCCCGAACAACCAGTCCTTCCTTTCTATTATCCAGCAAAATGAAGAGACACAACCTACAGTAGATCCACTGTAGTATCCTATGTTTTCTCTCACAGTATCACCTCTCTGCTTCTCGCTCGGAGAATACACATATATTACACAGACTCAATACAATGCCCTCATACAAAGAGAGGGGTTGCCTTCTAGGGAAAAGAACCCTAAACTAAACATAAATTCTATCGTCAGAACATCTGCCTACTGAATGGCCCAAATTGACTAGAAATTACTATACTTTTACAAGGCAATTTTACATCTATTTTTAGCTTTGGTAGCGCTGCCCGAGCCTCCGTCGGGGGACTGCTGGCCCCCGGACCCCCTAGCCGTGGGGGGATCGGTGCCCTCCGGACCCTCGTAGGGGGGACAACTCCCCTCCCCACCCCTCCATGTGGAGGGGTGTACAAACTTCCTAGGGTATACATCTAGCTGAAACAAAGAACTCTGAACATTCATGCTCCACACACAACATCTCCCACCTTACTCTTCGTGGACAATTAGAAGACTCTTTTGATCTCTTGGCTTATTCTGGGTGGAGGACATCCTTTCAACATAGTCATGACTGGATGGACAAAAGAGTCAAGGAAGTCTGTATATGAGTATGGTGATGAATACTTGTGGAATAATGGTGTCCAAAATATGACAGACCTGGGTTGGCCTCTAGTATCAAGCTTCTGGAGGGTGAAAGGAATTCTATCTGACTGATAATACAAAAACATATGGTATAATATAGATAAGTATTTGAATACTCTCTCATTGTGCATTCTAGTAAAATGTTCATGCATCCTCTTAGCTATGAATTGGGCATAATTGTATAGAGTAGCAGGAGGCTTTCTCGGGATGAAAATGGACATGAAGGCTAGGATGAGCTCATAAAAAAATTCATCAGTAGTATAACCCAAAATACATGATACCATAGTCACAATATCCTTGCCCCTTTCAAAAAAAAATGGTTGAAACATATGGAGGGGCATCTTTGGGAATGTGTTGCTCTTCTACAATGAAAGTTTGGAACAATTGGGGTAGTTTTGATGGACTCAACTTGGTGTACTGGTCTAACAAATATCCAATTGAGAGTGGGGTCAGGTTTGGACCTAGTTGGACTTGTAACATCTCATCGATTGATTCAGCTATGATGGTAAACAGGACTTTCTAGTTAGGGGACATTATAGCTCCCTAACTGGGAATGTAATAGCCATGGCACATATAGGCAATTTCAGGAAAAATATGTACTTGGGGAAACTAGTATTTGGGAAAATTGGAGTCCCAAAGACCAATGTCATCTGAATGGGTCAGGTATCTGTCTTTACTTAAACAATGAATTTTGAGTAGGACCTCATATGCACTTGTGTCTCTAATTTGAAAATCCTTGTCTGCTAGGGGGAGGTGGTCTAGGTCCAGATGGGGAGCTGTGATAGGTCTGACATCCATGGCGACAGGGGCAACCATAATTAAGTTCTTGTGGATTTGAATTTGGTAGTGTAGGGTTTTTTCAGAGGGTTGGAAGGAAATTTGGAAACTTTGAGAAGGGCTTGGGTATGTGATGTTAACTTGAAAGTTTTTTTCAATTAATTTTACTTAATTAAAGCACTTTGAGATTGAACGTTTTCAATTTTTGAAAGGGTGTCTAGTAATTCGTTTGCAAATACCTGGAGTTTAGGTGAATTGAATTCAAACTGGTGTTCTAGACGATGATAGAAGGTTGAAAGGGCTCTGAGAGCTTTGAAGGTGGTCTCTGCAACTTCTTTAAGGACTGAAATGGGGTTAATTGGTAATTTTCAGGTTTGCAGGTGTCACACTAGTTTGTAGAGGTTTTCAAAGAGCTCGAGCAAAAAAAGACAAAAAAGTGCCTCTCAACCTTTTTATTAAGCATTGGTCACTTTTTGGCAGGAAATTTTATGAATGAATAGTAGGTGGTTTATTGGGTTGAGCGGGGAGGCGATTTCCTAGGCAATCACACTACTTTTATGGAGGAAGTGGTATTTCAGAGGGGTCACCTGATCTACCTCTGCGCTCGACACATAACATATGGGGTACGAGGAAAAATGGCTTCATCGGACAGGTAAATGTGAGGTGTCAGACATATCCGATATGGATATGGAATGTTAGATGCAGGCGATGATGATCAGACGGTAGTTGGGTGAAGAAGATGCATGGATGAAATGAAATGAGGTGTCAGGGGACCCAAGGCTTTAATCCTCGATGGTTTGGGATTTACTCAAATTTAATGATGGGATTAATTGATCGGGCGGGGTTTAATGATGAGACTAATCCAACATTACCGAAAACTGGTAAGTTAAGCAATTTTTTTCAGGGGTATGAAGTAGGGGGTCAACTATAGTTTATAATTAAACTAAGGGTTGGGATATTTATATAGGGGATTTAGTTAATATATGGGAAAAGGTATATCGGGATTAACATAATTATATCAAAAATTAATATGAAATGTGATGAGCGCAGTGGATCTACCTCTATGTAAAAAGGTAATGTTTGTGCATACGCTTTATACTTAGGATAAAATATTTTTTGGGGTTTTTCGAATGAAAAGGGATTTAACATGGGGTTGCTTTACTTTTCCTAGGCAAGTGAAGTTTAACCTTAGGAAAAGGGGTTTTTTAGGGTAGTGAAGGGGGATGACTTTTATGAAGGGGATTCTAACACTTGATGTCGATAAGTCATTAAGCCAAGGATCTAGTCCCACCAAAAGTGAGAGAAATGCTCTGAGCCTCTTTGACTTGAAGGATTTAAAGTACTAGAACATACTTGTGGATAAGAAATTAGTAAGTAAGGAGAAAAATGAATGAGGGGCAGTTAATCACATTAAATTGCAAACCTTTTTTTTTGCTTCCATAATTGGTCATACATATTGAAATATGTGTCTATGCATGATGCATGTGTTTTGATCCAATCAACTTTATATTTCAACAACCTTTCTTCTACTTACCGATTTACTTACCCTAACATTTTTTCTTGATTTATTTGGGTGCATTTAGGTTAAAAAACCCTTATCCTACCTTTTCTTTTATAAAAACAAACCATCTACTTCTAACCTTATGTCTTCTAAGGGCTCAGATTAAGCTTATGGGCTCCTTTTATTTCTTTACCTATCTATAGATCTGCCAAGATTAACTGTTTGGTTAGATTTTATTCTCTAATTATAAACATAAAATCCAAAGCATGATATAATCAAGATTAAACAGTTTGATTACCACGGATTGTTGCATGAATAAAAGTTGCACACAATCATTATTATGCATAAAAGTAAATAGTAGTGGCATTTAGAGTTGCACACTTTCATGGTCTCTTTTTGTTTTGGGGTTCATATATTTTCATTTTTTGACCTTCTCTTATTCTTTTTGTCCTTTGATATTTCTTTTAGCACATACGCTCTTTACATTTTTCAAATTTTTAATATGGAAAAAATTTGCAGAAAGAAAAGGTATGCACAATATTACAAGGCTTAACCTTAGTCATTCAAAATTATGACTCCTATCGGTATAGGAACCTAACAACTTGTAGGCCAAGAAATGGGGGAATGGTAAGTTCAAATGCATTGTCCCCCACAACCTTCATAATGGTGTAAGGACCATATTGGAGTGGTCTGAGTTTCAGATAGGCTCCAATAAGGAGTTCCTTTTGCAAATGCAACTAGACTTTGTCGCCCACCTGAAACTTGTGTGGCACTTGATGTTGATCATGTCATTGCTTGTACTTGGCATTTGATTTCTCCAAAATATCATGGACCTACTGGAGAATATGTTGGATGTGCTCAATGAAGTTGTTTGCCTTATCTGTTTCGGACTGGACATGAGCCGAATATGCTTGAGTAGCTGCAAATGGCATGGCCACATCAATGGGACATATTGGCTCGAATACCAAGCCCACCTAAAAAGGGTTGTGGCTAGTCAAGTTGTGGAGAGCTTGGTTATAGCTGTGTTGAACATAAGGGAGGCTTTCATCCCATGTGTGTGGATGCTTTGAGTTGTACATGCACAGAATGTGTACGATCATCCTGTTGACAACCTCCATCCCGCCACCAGTTTGGGGATGAAAGGGTATGGACTTAGTGAGTTTGGTGTCCAACATCAACTAGAGACTGGACCAAAATGTATTGAGGAAATTTCTATCCTGATTTGAGATGATAAACTGTGGGATCCCAAAGTGTACCCACACTCATTCAAAGAAGAGTTTAGCAGTGGTGTCTGTTGTGCTATTCTTCTTATAGGCCGCCATAATGGCCACCTTCGAGACCCTGTCAACGACCACAAAAACACAGTCGTTTCCATGCTTGGTAGAAGGAAGGCCTGACATGTAATCCATGGATATGGATTCCCAAGGTTGACTAGGGGTAGGCAGTGGGGTATAGAGGCCTTGCTTCTTGATGGACGGTTTGGAAATGGCGCAGGAAGTGCATGATTTGATGTACTTCCGGACATCGTGTCGAAGATTTGGTCAATAGAAATACTTCTGCAATACAACCACCGTTTTCTCAACCTCGAAATGCGCAGTAGCTTGACTGTAATGTGCTTCCCAAATCATCTTGGCACACTCACTTGAAGGAACACAAAGGTAACCCAAGTGGCATAACAGGGCATCTTGGAGGTGAAAATCTAGAACATGCTGACCCCCTAAGTGTGTCTGGTATGTGTGGCTGAATTTTGGGTTTCTTTTGTAGAGAAGTGGCAAATCAGAAGTCTCGTGCCCACAAGAGTTGAGCACGGTGGTTAGCACCATGATCTGTGGTTGATTGAGGAAATTTGCAACATTATTGGTGTTTCCCTTCTTATACTTGATATTCAAATGGAACTGTTGCAGATATGTGGACCACTTCTGGTGGCAATCATTTTGAAATTTCCCTTAGGTATGTATGAACTGTTGGGGCTAGTGGTATGTTTGGATGACTGTTTCCTTCCCCAAAATGTAATGCTTCCTTTATCGGCAAGCCTACGGAATGAAATACATCTCTTTCTCATAAGTGGGATACTTCTGGACTATGTCTGAAAGTGTCTCACTGTGATATGCCACTAGATGCCCATGTTGAGTAAGGACTACCCCAATAGCATAGTCATAGGCATCTATCTTGACCTCAAATGGTTGTTGCAAGTCTGATAATGTGAGCACTAGTGTTGAGTAGAGGCGATCTTTCAACTCTATGAATGCCTCTTATTTAGATTCAGACCAAAAGAATTTTTCATTCGTTCCCCCTTGGTGACTTAACTCAAGGGCCAAGTGATATGAGAAAATCCCAACACAAACCTACGGTAGAAGTTGGCAAGACCCAGAAAGTTGCGAAGCTTTGTTAGAGTGGTTGGAGATGGCCAATCCCGAATGACTTGGATCGTGGTTAGATCCACATGCACCGCTCGTTCATTAATAATGTATCCCAGATACTAAACTTGGGTCATGCCAAAAGTGTATTTCTCCAAATTGGCACGTAACTTGTGTTGCCGCAGTGTTTGGAGAACCTGTCGGATGTGGTGGAGGTGCTCTTCCCAACTTTGGTTGAAGATCAGGATGTCATCCAAGTATACCACTACAAATGAGTTGGTGAATGGACGCAATATGTCATCCATTAGCCTCATGAAGGTTGCAGGAGCATTCGTCATCTGAACAAAATAACCAACCATTTGAAAAGGCCCTCCTTGGCTTTGAAGGTAGTCTTCCACACATCAGAGGGTTTGATTGGTACTTGGTGATATGCTGACTTCAAATCGATCTTGCTGAAATATTTTTCCCCCTTCAGTTGGTCTAGGAGGTCATCAATCCATGGGATCAGGTACTTGTTACAGAAAATGATCTTGTTCAACGCCCGATAGTCAATATAGAGTCTCCAAGTCCCATCCTTCTTTTGTACCAACATGATTGGGCTCCCACAGGGCGATGAACTCAAACAGATGTTACCTTTCTGCAGCAGCTCCTGAATATTTCTCTTGTTTTCATCATTCTCCAAAACGAAGCACTGATATATTGGTCCATTGGGCAGCGGGGCACCTAGGGTCAGATCGATGTAGTGCCTGACTTGACAATTCAGAGGAACCCCTATGGGGGAGGTGAAGATTTCCTCATACTCCTCCACTACCTTGTCCATCTGTAGTTTTCGTGCAGAGGGACCTTGTCTGGAGGTCATGGCCACTGTCTTCTTCTTTCCTTGAGGGCATATCATCAGGAAAACAAATTTCCCAGTTTTGGAAATGAGCTTAGTACATTTTTTTGCAGTAACCAAAGAGATGGCGGTAGGTAGTTCTACCTCTGGTATCTTGTACAAATTATTTCCCAAAGTAATAACAATAGCACAGGGCCTTGATTCATACACATCATGTCACTTCCACAAGTATGGTTGGCCTAATAATACGTCACAAACATCAAGTGGAGCAACGTCACACAATACCACATCCGTGAAGGGCTTCATGTTGTATGGAAGGTGACACTGCTGGCTCACGTGAAGATCCCATCCTTGGTGAAGCCACTCGATGGTGTATGGTTGTGGATGTGCTGTGGTCACTAAGCCTAGCCGCTTCATGACCTTTGCTGAAATGAGGTTCTTTTGGCTCCCGCTGTCGACAATGAATTTTAGAGGGGAGCCCTTTTCCCACATCTGGGAGTGGAAGAGGCACTCCTCCTTCTCTGGATCTTCAGGTTCCTCTTTCTATATCTTCGTGGTGGCAACGGTGGCATTTGGCTCTGTATTAATAATCTGCTTCCCTTTGTCATTCCACTTGTTGGGTTCTGACTCAGGGTCAGAACATGCATCTAATTTTGAAACCTTTAGCTCGGCCACTAGTGACTACTTGACTCGACACTCACTTGTGTTGTGAGTGGAGCTCTTATGGAACTCACACCACTTTCCCGTGTCCCTTTTCGGCTTCACGATGTTGTTCTTTGATTGCAAATTTAGCGGGTTTCCTTGTGTCGCCTCGCCTTGGCTTTGTCCTTTGTTCTACGGTTTGGGTGCACCTTTCCCTTGCTTCAGATTCACAGATCCAAAGTCTCGCTTCTTCTATTTAAACTTTTGCTTGATCTTGACGGCATATGGGTATGCCATGCTGAGTGAGGAGATGTTTAGGAATTCTATTTCTTCTTGGATGTACCTGTGCAAGCAACTGCGATATTTGAGTACCAAATGTTGCTCTGAATCCTTGATACCCAACTTTATGCGAAGGGTATGGAAAATATTGGTAAACTTTGGCATGTCTTGGTCCCTTCCTTGCCGCAGTATGGTCCACTTTATGTATTGATCCTCATAGCTTCTGACAGGGTAGTACTACTACTTGATGGCAGCTCGTAATGAACTCCATGTGGGTGCGGCTGAAAAATAGAGAGGTCATACTTTCATCGTTCTTCTCGCAGCAGGTTTCCCACCATTCCTTGACGTGGGCGGCAGCTTTGAGAGAAGAGCAAAAGTAATATTTTCCCAGCCGGAAAAATCACGAACAGAAAAATAATCTTCTAGCAGATTTAACCATTTATCTATGGCATCTGCATCTATCTGACCCTCAAATATGGGAATGTCAAAGTTAACTTGTACCTTAAAGGGTGTGGCTTTTCCAGAGTAGCTGCTGGAAGTAGATATGTCGCCCTTAGGTAGCCGCTGAAGGATCTGGGCAAAGTTGTCCATCATCGCGTTCCTTTGTCGCTCGAGGGTCTCTTAGAGCAATATTTTGATAGGCTCTCCTACCTCCTCATCTTTCTTTTTATCTGCCATGGGAGGTCATCAAGATTTGCGAGGTTGGTCTTGCAAAGGTTCGACCAGTTCAAGCCCTAACTCCTTATATCCCGACCTCATTGGGGACATGCAAAGAAAGACATAGAAAGAGAAGATCGATTTGATACCACTGATCTAGATTTAAGCAGGAACACAACAAATTAAAGATATAACTATAAATATAGAGATGAAGCAGAAATAATACTTCACTTCATTACTGTAAAATACTAAAATATGCTTACAAACAGAAATGGAAATAAACTAGCTAGGGAAATGGTAGCTTATCTTTGAGAAGAGATGTGGTGGGTACATGCCTTTGAACTGTGTTACAATGAGGCTCGAAGGCCTATTTATTGTTGAGAAATAATGGAAAACCCTAAACATCCAAAAACCTAACCCTAGGAGATGAAGCGCTAAACTATGGGCCCCGTTTTGGGTAAATTGGTACATCAACTTCCCGGGGTCGTAACTTTGGCATATGATCTTCGTTTGATGCGCACAATACCTTGTTAGAAATATCTATCAGAGGACTACAACTTTGGGAAGAGCAACATCTGTCCACAGACCCATGTTGCTCCCAGTTTTCCCAAAAAACGTCATTTAGGGCCTCAAAACGGCTCTGAAAGTTTAGGACCTGAAAAAACTGCTAAAAATAGTAATCTGTGCTACAATTAAGGAAACTAAAAAGCTGAAAGAAACAATGGTGGGGGTCCAAGTGGAATTGGTGGGTGGCCACCAATATCCACCTGGATCACTTGTCATACAAATATGTAGGAATTAACATCTATCATAAGCTCAATTGGAATTATAAGATTGAGAAAATGATGAATGGAGGTTGGAAAACTTATTATGGACTTGAAAACAATTGTAATTTGGGAGATATTTATATTTTATATTAAAAAATGTTTCTTTTTTAGACTTTCATCACTCCTATTATTTTATATGGATTTGAGGTTGGGTGTTGCAGTATATTTGAAGAGTAGTGAAGGAAGATTGAACATATCCAAAAGTAATTTATAACCTACAATCTCATGATTGAAGGAAATACTCCCTACCCTATCATCCTGATTGAAGTAGACCTTTCCCCCATTGGAAGAATGACTATGACTAGGTATCTTTTGTATATAAAGAATAAGTTTTACAACATGAATGTCCAAAGTTCTACCAAAATTGATTTACCCCCACCTTTGGCTCAAGCAAAGGTGGCATAAGGATGCCTAAACTTGGCTAGATCATTGGGGAATAAAGGTGAAGCTTTTTTCAAAATACAAATAATATTAAAAATGTTAATATTATTAATTAAGACATGGTCGACTACCATCATTCCCGTTCCATCTATCTCATACCTCTATTTATTCATTCCAACGACATCTGTCTTACACACTTACTGATCTATCGTGATGATGAGCCACAATGGATGGCTTGAAACGTCGATTTGAACAATTATGGATGCAATGATTCCGGAAGAAAACTCTATACAAAGTACAAATCGCATAAGCCTCAAAACAATAATTAAAAATGTTATTACTTCCAAATTTAAGGTGAAAATTTGGGGCAATCAAGATATACAGGGGAAAAGGAAACTAAGATATCATAATGGGATGATCAACCCCAATCTTGAAAACTAAAATTGCCTTTTTGTCTTGATTAGTGTGAAGAAGAAAACAAATATTGCCAAGGTAACAACTAATTCTCATCACCTTGATAGTGAAACTTAGCGTTGGTAAATTCTTGAAATGTTACAGGATGAAATTGTTTGTTACTTATGTGATGTGATCCTTAGAGCGTTGAATATGAAAAACACTTTATCTTAGATTGTCCATTTTATGGCCACACTCAATCTAATTTCAAAATATTTGTCACACTACCAACCTTCTTAACCTTTTAAGTGAACAAAACTATAGTGATATGAGAATGCTTCTCTAGCTTCTTTTTAAACATAGAAATAAATTGTTAAAGAAAAGATTAATCTCTCACCTTCTTAAGTTTTGTTAGCCCATATAAATCTTAATGAATATTAATCAACAAAGTTATAGTGATATGAGAATGCTTCTCTAACTTCTTTGTAAACATAGAAATAAATTGTTAATGAATAGATTAATCTCTTACATTCTTAAGGTTTGCTAGACCATATAAATCTTAATGGATATTAATCATCCTTTTATATATATATATATATATATATATATATATATATATATTCCTTACAATAATATTATAAAATATTAATCCAAATACATTAGAGAAGAATAAACATCTATGGTTAATGTATCTCTTTTAAATGATCATTAGAGGAAGTTTGAATTCTAGAATTGGTCTAATGATAAAATCATAATAAAAATAATAAAACAAGAGTTACGTTTTTTTTTTTAAGAAAAAGGAAAAAATTATATTTTCTAATCACGACCTTATAATTTTACTCAAGTTTCAAGTTTGAGAACTTCGATGCATAATTAGATTTTACATCCAAAAAATACCCAGTCTAAAAAAATGAAAATACATAAAAAAAAAAATAATAATTAAAATTAAACAAGATCATTATTTTAAATTTTATTGGTTTTTTTAAAGTTTATTTTGTTAATACAAATTTTGTTATAATATCTATTTTTAATTTCAAAATTTATTAAATAATAATACTAAACTATATATTTAAGTTGTTTTTAAAAAACATATATATATTAAAAGAATCACATTAATGTGGAATAATCAAATTTATAATTTTTTATTTTTAATTTAATATTAATATAATTTAAGTAGATTTATCATTGATATAAACCAATAAACAGAATACGTTGATAAAACTATAATTAATTATATAGGATCTCACCACCCTTTTATTGGGAAAATGGCAGAATCGATTTCCTTGATTTGATACCTGTCGCCCGTGATCAAAAGGTCCGCCGACCCCACTTGAGGAATAGGAATCAGCTGGAGCGAATACCTTTCTTCTCGCCGCTCGATGGATCGTGCTAGATCGATCGATAGATTATGTTAAAAAACTTAAAAAAAAAAAAAAAAATTGCACTAATAAATATTTTAATAAATATTATGAACTTGTAAGATGTATGAGTGGGTAAATTTTGGATTTTTCCTTATTTTGTATAAATGTGTAATGGACCATATTTTAGGAATTGTGTTTAATTTTTTTTCATATATTATATAAAGGTAAAGGTTTAGTTGTTTTATATACACACAAGGATGTTTGAAAATAAAAAATAATTAATTTTACAAATAAAGGTTGAAAATATAATGTGATTGTAAAAATTAAATTATTTCAATGAATATCTAAAACAAGATTAAGACAACTTCGATGGTTAAAAAAAACAAATCAAAACTTTTGATTTCGAAAATAACTTTTATAAATTTGATGATTAAAAAAAACAAATCAAAACTTTTGATTTCGAAAATAACTTTTATAAATTTAGATCATAAAAGAAAGTCTGAATTTAGTTAATCTTAAAAAGTACAAAAGTTTGGTGACCGCTAATTTTTCAATTAATCAATTAATTAATTTTTAAGCGACTTTATTGTGACGAGAGTTTAGAATTAACAATAGGTTGTTTTGTCATAAGTTGGGATCAATCGCCTTTGGATAATAGTGCCATATCCACTTTTATTAAACCAGTGGGATTTGAAGTATCTCATTTATGGAGTTGTTAAATGATGGGCCCAAAATTGGTACCATAAAATTCAAAATGGATTTTTAAATTATTATTATTTTTTAAAATGTTTTTTATTAATTTATATTATTACAAGAATAAATGTAAAATCTGTATTATTAGAAAGGTTAAACATGAAATATATATGTGAAATATTTTAAGTAAATACTATAATAATAAAAGTAAAATATTTATAAATTAAAAAGTGATATTTTTATTTAAATTTATAATTATAATTTTATTATAAAAAATACTAATATCATTATAAAAAAAAATAGTAATAGTTATGAAAATTTAAAATAAAAATAATAGGTTGGGAAAACAAATATTTTTTAATAGATGTTTAATAATAAATTTATATATTTTTTATTTTTATTTTTTTATTTTATTTTTTATTTTTTTATGTTGGGTTGTGTTATATTTTTTCCACGACTAGCCTATGTAGTTAATTGGGGGGTTAGAGGGAGGGCGGAGCCCCCCCTTCGTTGAGCCGATTGCGTAGCCGGGGGGTGACAAGGGGTTTGAAGGGGGTGGGTAGCCCCCTATACGGGGTCCAAGGCAACACCTCGGGGAATTTTTTTTTTATCCTATATTAGGTTGGGCGGACCTACCTATGGTTTTGTGCATGGTTTTCGCACATGGTTTTGAACGCGATGGTTTTGAGTCCATGGTTTTGGATGCGATCGTTTTCGGTCCATGGTTTTGGATGCGATGGTTTTCGATCCATGGTATTGGATGCTTCAACATGTATAAATATGTATTGTAACATTGAAAAGAACATAATGAAAAATCAAGCTTGTAGTCCCGATTTTGGGATCCAAGGGAAAATATCTGTGTATATGTGTTTTATGTGTTATGCTCTCGCATTGTTTATTTTCTGTGTTTTAGAATTCGTATGCAGGGAATTTCTGTACGGGGTTAAAACCTACATTTGGTATCAGAGTTGTTTTGGCTACAAGGGGACACCTTTGTTACTGAGGGTTTTCGCTCGGGCCTATGGTAGACCTTGTTCAGTGGTAGATCTACAGGATTGATTCTGGTGGTAAAAGAAGATGGCGAGCAGTGGAAAGATAGAAATTGAGAAATTTAATGGTCAGAGTTTGAGTTATGGAAACTCAAGATGGAGGATCTCTTGATGGATAAAGATCAGTGGATTGTAGTAGATCCGGGTACTAAACCAATGGGAGTGTCTGATGAAGAATGGAAGAAGTTGGATCAGAAGGCAAAGAACACAATAAGATTGTGTGTCTCAGATTCAGTATTGTTGAATGTATCAGGGGAAGCTACGGCTAAGGTATTGTAGGACAAGTTAGGGACTTTGTACTAATCTAAGTCTCTGGTGAATAAATTTTTCATACGGAAAAAGCTGTATAACCTAAGGATGAAAGATGGAGACTCAGTGATAGAGCATTTGAACACATTTAAAACTTTGGTAAGTCAATTATTATCTATTGATATCAAAATTTTAGATGAAGATAAGTGCATTAATTTGTTGTGTTCTCTACTAGACATGTGATAGTCTGGTTATTGCAATAGGTAGTAATGCAACTGCCTTGTTGTTTGATGAAATAGTCTCATCCTTGCTGACGGAGCATATGAGATGAAAAAATATTGAGAACCAGAATGGTGATTCCTTGTTTGTATGAGGACAATCCCAGAACAGAAACACAAATAAGTCATCGAATGGGAGATCTAAATCTCTAGGAAAACCTGTAAAGGTGGTTTGTTGGAAATGCGGAAAGGAAGGGCACTACAAAAGGGACTGTAAACCTAAATTTTCTAACAAAGGAAAGACATATGATGATGCTCCTTCTGCAGAGGCGAAAACCACCTCAGATGAAGGTGGGGGTGTGTACTTGGCTTCTTCAAATACACATGTAGATCATGAGGTATGGTTGATTGACTCAAGTGCATCCTTTCACTTCACTCCCCATAGAGAGTGATGATGCGAGTATGAGAAATACGATGGTTGTGATGTCTTCTTAGGGGATGATAGGAAGGCTAGAATCGTTGGTTGCGGAAAAGTAAAGTTGAAGTTGCAAGGTGGAAGGGTTAGAACACTTTTGGGTGTTCTGCATATTCCTGCATTAACTAGAAATCTGATTTCTATAAGCAAGATGGATGATGCACGTGTAAAAACAGTGTTCAAGAAGGATACCTACAAGATTGTTTGGGGAGCACTGGTATTGATGTAGGGAGTTCGGATTGGAACTCTGTACAAGCTGAAAGGTAGCACTGTTATTGATGGGTACAACAGTTTTGTGGTTCCTGAAAGTGGAGAAAAAAATCTAGTGGTCTTTGGAGAGAAGACCATGTTGTGGCATCAAAGGCTTGGACATATTAGAGAGAAACAACTTCAAATACTTCATGGTAAAGGTATAGTATAAGGTATGAGTAATAGCTCTCTAGATTTTGATTTATGTGAAAATTGTGCATATGGAAAGCAGAATTGGTTGAGTTTCCCCTCTGGTGGTAAGAAGGTGAAACAAATATTAGAGCTTATGCACAGTGATATGTTTGGACCTGTGAAGGTTCCATCACTGGGTAAGTCTGTGTACTATGTATCATTCATAGATGACTTCTCAAGGAATACATGGATATATTTACTTAAGAATAAATATGAAGTCTTTGACATGTTTAAAGAATTTAAGGCTTTGGTGGAAAACTAGACAGAGAACAAAATAAAGGTGTTGAGGTCAAATAATGGTGGAGAGTTTTGCAGCAAGGAATTTGAATAATTCTGTAAGAAGTGTGGTATAGCACGGCAGAAGACTACTCCATACAAACCTGAGCAAAATGGAGTTGCAGAAAGAATGAATAAGACATTGATGGAAAGGGCAAGATGCATGCTCAGTGGTGTTGGGTTAGGATAGGAATTCTGGGAGAGGCAGTGGAGACAACATGTTACCTAGTCAACAGATCACCTTCGTTAACATTGGAGGATAAGACTCCACAAGAGGTATGGACTGGTAAGAAACCCTCTCTTTCACATCTGAGGGTATTTGGATGTGATGCATATATACATGTTCCAAAAGAGAAATGAACCAAGTTGGATAGTAAATATGAATAATGCATCTTTGTTGGGTATAAGAAAGGTTTAAAGGGTTATAAAACTTGGAACCGAGTAACAAGAAAGGTTGTGAAAAATTAATATGTGGTGTTAAAAAAGGTGAAAAATGTGATTAAACATGAAGTCCCATCAAAGGAACCTGAGAAGATAGAGTTTGAGCTAAAGGAGGAAGAATCAGGCTCTACAACAGAAGAGGAATCAGAAGATGAAGAGCCACAAACTCCGGGTTTGAGAAGATCAGTTCGAGATAGAAGGCAACCAAAAAGGTATAGTCCATCTGCTTTCTGTTCAAATTTTGTTTTATCTGTTACTAATGATGATCCCAGAATTGTGAAGGAAGCAGTAGATTCAGAGGATGGAAAACTCTGGATAGAGGCCATGGTTGATGAAATGGCATCTTTGCACAAAAATGAGGCTTGGGATCTGGTGGAGTTGCCGGCTGGAAGGAGACCCATTGGCAGCAAATGGGTGTTCAAGAGGAAGATAAATGCAGAAGGAAACGTGGAGAAATACAAAGCTCAGTTGGTAGCAAAAGGTTATTCCCAGGTGTCGGGAATTGATTTTGGTGATATTTTTTCTCTTATTGCCAAGGTAGCTTCTATTAGATTACTTTTATCTGTTGTTGCTACTTTTGATTTTGAGGGAGAACAGGTGGATGTGAAGACATCATTCCTTTAGTGGGATCTGGAAGAGGAGATATACAAAAAGCAAACTGAAGGATTTGTGGTGAAGGGTAATAAAGAACTGGTATGCAAGTTAAAGAAGTCTCTGTATGGGTTAAAACAGTCACCAAGGATGTGGTATCAGAAATTTGATACATTTATACGAGGACTTGGATTTACCAGAAGCAAAGGAGATCACTATGTGTATTTTAAATTAATTGGTGACCATGTTATTTACTTGGTCTTGTATGTGGATGATATGTTGCTGGTTGGAAATGACAAAGAAATTATCTAGGATTTGAAGACCCAATTGTCCTCCAAATTCGACACGAAAGATCTTGGTGCCGCAAAGTATATTTTGGGCATGGAAATTAAAATTGATCGAGAAAAGAGAAAGCTATGGTTAAACCAAAGGAAGTATGTCGAGACAATACTGCAGAGGTTTAATATGCAGGATAGTAAACTGGTGAAGGTTCCATTCCTATAAGCGTAAAGTTATCTGTCGAATAGTGTCCGAAGACACAAGAAGAGGAAGAGGACATGTCCCGTGTTCCATATGAAAGTGCAGTTAGTAACCTGACGTATGCAATGGTTTGTACTAGACCAGACATTGCACAAGAAGTGGGAGTATTGAGCAGGATTATGTCAAAACCAGGGAAGGAGCACTGGACATCAGTGAAGCGAGTTTTCAGGTATTTGTGTGCCACTAGTGATTATGGTTTTTGCTACCAAGGAAGACCTGGATTGGATAGAGTGTTGGATATTCGTGGCTTTGTTGATGCAGACTAGGTTGGAGATCTGGATCAGAGAAGATCTACAAGTGGGTATGTGTTTAACCTATTTGGAGGTGCAGTCAATTGGATGAGTAAGAAACAATTTGTAGTGGCACTATCAACTACAGAGCCAGAATGCATGGCAGCCACTCATGTAAGAAAGGAAGCAGTTTAGTTGCAGAGATTGTGTTTAAGTATGGGGTTAGTACAGGGAGCTATAAGGATAGACTGTGAGAGCCAAAACACAATTTTCTTGGCAAAGAACCTTGCTTACTATTCAATGACAAAGCACATTGATGTTTAGTATCACTTTGTGAGGGACATGATAGAAGAAAAAAATGGTGTTGCTGGTAAAGGTGGACACTTTGAAGAATACTGCAGATGCATTGAAAAAATCTGTGAGCTTTGAGAATTTCTCTTAGTGTATAGAAACAATGGGCATTGCATGGCTGGATAAATGACTAAGCTCTCCTGTGCCCCCTTGTGGAAAGAAAACAACAAGTGGGAGAATGTTGGGTTTTGTTATATTCTTTCCACAACTAGCCCACGTAGTTAATCGGGGGGTTAGTGGGGGGGCGGAGTCCCCCTTTGTTGCGCCGATTACGCAGCGGGGGGGTCACAGGGGGTGCGACAGCTCCCCTTGTCCATGGGTTTTAAAGGGGGTAGGTAGTCCCCCTCTATGGGGTCCAAGGCAATGCCCAGGGAAATTTTTTTTGGACCCTATATTAGGTTGGACGAACCTACCTATGGTTTTGTGCATGGTTTTCGCACATGGTTTTGGACGCGATGGTTTCTGATCCATGGTTTTGGACGTGATGGTTTTCGGTCCATGGTATATGATCCTTCAGCATGTATAAGTATATATTGTAAAATTGAAAGAAACATAATGAAAAATCATGCTGGTAGTCCCAGTTTTGGGATCCAGGGGAAAATCTCTATGTATATGTATTTTATGTGTTATTCTCTCGCATTGTTTATTTTGTGTTTTTTAGAATTCGTATGCAGGTAATTTCTGTATGGGGTTAAAAGATACATCTTATTCCTCGGGGTATTGGTGTGTAGTCTACTACCAAGGAAACTATGGAAAGGTACATGGATATCATCCTTGAGGTTGTCGAAAGAGAAATATCTAATGTGGAAGAGCAGTTAAGACAATCCAAGAGGTACATTCTTGACATGCATGTGGACCAAGAAACTAGAGATTGGATCCCAAAGATTGGGAATTCCTCTAGAGCCATAACATCCTCCTACATGAAAACTATTAACCTATATTGGCATGTCAAGTCTCTAATATGAAGAGTCCTCACAAGATAATGATGATTCTCAACAAGAAATCATCATTTTCGTGGTAGATCTAATGGAGAAAGTGGATGTAATCAGTAAGAAAAACACAATTCTAAGCAAAAGAGTAACAAGTATGGAACACCCTAGATGCATAGCCTCAACTACCAAGCCCGGAGGACACCCTTACAAAATGAAAAGCTACAAGGCACCTCTTTACACCAACAACATAATTTCCATTTGTTTTGATATGTTTTCCAATTTATTATATGTTCTCTATGTAACACTACTTGCAATTTTTGCTTTGTTGAAATCCTAAATTCATGAATAGTATAAATAGCTTAAAATTTTCACATCTCTATGTTGTTAATCAGGGTTCCCAAATAGCAGACCAATAAAAACAATCCTTAATGTAAACCAATATTTTCAATAGTAATATAAACACTCTAAACAATCGTTAATGTAAACCCATATTTTTAATAGTAATATAAACACTCTGATTAAAAAAATAATAATTTTAAATAAATAAATTTTAAATATTTATAAAAAAAAATATAAATAAAATTTACCAATATAAAACTTATAAACAATTTTTATATGATATTAATATATTTTCATTTAAATTTTCCTTAACTTCAATTTTTTAAATTAAAAGTATAATAATTCTCTATATATTTATGTTTTTAGAAAAAAATAAAAAATATTTATAAATTAAAAATAATATATTTATATATTATTCACTCGTAATTATATCATAAAATATAAATCTAAAATATATCAAAGAAGAAGAAACATCTATAATTAATCAGTTGAAGGCTTCCTATTTCAACCTTAGATGGATGGAGGAGATTGATTTTTTTTAAATATTATTAGAAAGTCAAGATTAAATCTAGGAAAGCTTCCTATTTCAACCTCAGATGGATGGGGAAATTGATTTTTTTTAAAGATGGATGGGGAGATTGATTTTTTTTAAATATTATTAGACGGTCAAATCTAGGGCGCATATGCCTAGAATATATTTTGTCTTCGTCACACATCGACGACTAAGGCACAAGAGGGCTTGAAGCGATAGGAAAAATATCAGTTTCATATAATTTTTTATTTACGTAATGGTTGTGGAATCACCCGAAACACTTCCATTATCTGGTGTGTCATTTAAAGAGATGGCTCTTCCAATATCCAACGGTTCAATCTACATTGTCAGGCCCCAAAACATAGCGCAACAATCCACTAGAGAATGTCGAATGCACCACCATCGTCACTATCCAGGGTCCTCGACGACTCTCTAACTCGGCAACTGCATACCAAAAAGGTCCAGCACCTCAACTAAATACACAGTAAAACATCCTTCCGGTTTATTGCTTCTGAACATTTTAACTCATCTATGTTCTAATCGTATTTGTTTATATGCTTATGTTCCTTCGTAAACCCTTAACATTTACAGATTCCTTGTAGATATTAGGCAACGCTGTTGAAGACATCCCCATTCGCTTGATCATAACAACAAAAATGTCACAGGAATGACTATTGCATATACTAATTTGGTCCTGGGTTATGTTGGGCTGCAAAGGTTAGGTTTTTTTTTTTTTTTTTTCTCTAATGGAAGGCTCTCTTTTAGTTTAGTAGATACAAGTGACTCCATGTGACCATTTTTTCCATGTTGGTTTCTTTGAAAGATGGATGGATATAAAATGTAATTCCCTACTTGGTGTCACCCATTACCATCAACCTAGAGTTCCTTTCCATGCAATGGCATATTGTTGTGTAACTTACTAACTACACAACAACCAAGTTTGTTTGATTGGTGAGTCTATGATTCCTTTGATTTTGTCAAACCAAGTTTGTTTGATTGGTGAGTCTATGATTCCTTTGATTTTGTCACTTATAATATTGCTTGATGAACTTGAAAATAAACCTCATTTTGTGCCCATGAGCATCAAATTTCGGTTGACTTTTGAAATGATTTGATTTTGATTGCTCACCAATATGCAAAATTTACCGAGGCAATATAAATCTAGGAGAACGTCACTGCTAATGGTTAAAATAAGAGGAAACGCTTTTGACCAAGAGCATCTATGGTCATATGCATCATAGAAGGAGATTCGAAACATCAAAATGTGTCAGAGAAACTCTAACCTTTGTTGTTAAGGATGCTTAATTACATTAAATTTAATGCACAAGTATTAATTAAGAAAACAAAATATTTAGTTTTGGAATGAGACCCTCAATACAATGTTGAAAGATTCGTACTCACATCATTCAACATTTTGTAATTTTGATGATATTGGAGGTGAATAAGCATTAGCTCTATTGAATATTTTTAATTATTCATTTTCACAAACATTATCAGATATGTCCTATGTATCAACTATACAGTATCTCCATGAAATGCCGCTCTACTCAGGTTTTAAGTGCTTTTGTAATTTTTTTGTGATGATTATTGCTTTAAATTTTTTTATAATGATTATTATCTAGAAAAGTAGATCAAACATGTTCACTGATAAAAGTTATAATCGATAACATTACTATTTTAACAATTAAAAATATGAAGATGATACAAATATATGTTATGCAACACAGATTCTAAGATAATTAAGTCATTTAACCATAAAACTATAAAAATATATACATGCTAGACTAATTTATTTGTGGAAAAGACAGAGTTATAGATTTTCACTCCCCTTTACTCATAATCTATACAAATGCTAAAGAAATACAAAGACTAGATTAAATGATATCACTATAACATGAAGAATACATTTTATGCCTCAAACACAGCACCCCAAGAAATTAAGCATACTATTAACAACATACTATCAAACTACTCTTACGTGGACGCAATTTTCATGAAATGAAAAATTGATGAGTTTAAAATTATTCGTCCTTATTTTTACGCCATAAGGCGTTCCCCTCTGAAATCAATTTCCCAAATTGCCACCATGTCTCGGTCTGGAGCGTCCGATTAGATGTTAGATGATTAAAATTGTTTGTGCCCCTGGATTAATAGTTAGTTAAGAAAGGAAAATAGTTACATAGTTAGGGAAAAATACATATAGCCTCCCAAATAACAGTCTAGTAGCAGATCCAATAATTGATCCATTGGTTGGTCCCATTGATCAAGAGGTAGCCCTTATTGCATAGCAGGGGCATGACTAGTTCCCTTTAGCTGCCAAATGCATAGAACAAAGAACTTATAGACGAGTCTTCGAGAGGCATTTTGAAGAGTTCATTGGTGATTATTATCATGCTTTTCATGACAGTCTCTAGCATGCCATGATTCCTATATGGTGAACTCCCTTTCATGGAATGAAGCAAGCTTCCTACAAAAGAATCTTGTTTTCCATTCAGATGTATACCAGGTTAGTGAGGCATGTTTTTGAGCTCTAGTATTTCCTTTTGGGACTAGAGGCAAAGAATGTAGGTTCTTTGCTTTCAAATGCGATTGGTTATTTTTCTCATCGCTAATTAATGGTATCCTTGATTTCTGATGCTTTGTTGATAGATCTAATGCCTTTATTTTTACAAGCCACTTGTAAATAAAAAGGCTACCATTCATAGCCTGAATACAACGAAAATGCCTTGGGTGTCTAGTATAGAGCCCATAGATAGTTGCCTTCTATGTAAACCTCCAGTTTCCAAAGCCCTATTATGTGTTTTGGGGACTCTATTCGGTGTTCTCCTGAATCTACCATTGCTCACTACCTGAAAAATCATTGCCATTAACAATTCCATGGTGAAGTAAAATTATATCAGATAAAATTTTGATAATTACCTGCAGTTGATCTCCCAAATTGATGAATCACGCATTAGTTATGGGTTCTACAGAAACCCATTTTCCATTTTTGAGTACTTGCAAGCCATTAACATTGCCTTTCATTAGAACAATGATGCCACTTCCGTCTGAATGGCCTGCTATACCCATGGTAAGATCTAGGTTTGGGCATGGAGGACAGTAATTGACAATCATAGGTTGGTTGTGTTTCTAAAAATACTATTCAAGTAATCAAAGTCGAGTTCTAGAGCTTCAAAAATGGAAGCCAAAAGTCTTAGAACCAATGCTCTCACTTATGTGGCATATTTACTTGCAATTTCGCTGTAACAAAGACAGAAAAAATAAATTTTCTATTTTTGTTGAGCTAACCCCTTATCTATTATTTCAAGGGTTTTATGTAAGTTTGTAAATGATTACTTGTAAGCTGCAGGATTTTCATGCCAAGATTCTATCACTTCTTCTAGAGGATGACATGGTTGCTCTAGATAATCTCTCCAATTAAGGACTTTTTCTTTGCTAATATTGGAGCTTGATGCAAGGGAAAGATTGATGATGGAAAATGTTAATAAGTTAGAGAATAGCCTCCAATTTCTGGACACTAACTTTAGCAGAATGAAGGGCTTGTTAACCCAGACTAGAAACCAGTTCCAATCTCAGGAGAAAAGGCTCCCTAAGCCCATGGAAAGATGCTTGCAAAGGATAGAAGATGCCCTACTAGAGGCCTTGAGTCTGATCGATGACACCAATCAATAGTAAGAGTGAGGGTGGCATCTCCCTTTCTGCAACCCCCTCTCCTCAAAAAATAGAGTTTGGAAAACCAAATTTGAGGCCCTCCTACAAGAGCTTTAATTGGCCATTTTGATATCCTCCAATACTGAGTAGATTGTGCCTTAATATCAGCGCCTTCTTCAAACTCTTCACATCTCCGGCTTCATCGAGTCAGGATTTTAATATGCCTGGGGACAACTACAAAAATGGCTGGACGAAAGTCCTCGCAAAGGTCATAAAATCAGCGTATATGATAGATCGGGAGTGGGAAAGATGTCCCTGCTCAAAATCATCTACAATTACTACAAGAAATAGGTTAGTGGTTTCTTTGATGTCTTCATTTGGGTTACAGTTTCTGGGAGCTTTTGAGATTTATCAGTTGTAGAATTCCATTACTGAGGCATTGAATCTATGTCTGATGGGGATTTCTACGACTGAGATGTGGAAAATGAAATTGAATGCTTTTATGGAGAGAAAGATATTTCTTCTAATATTAGACAACATGTCGAATGAAATAGATCTTAATGAAGTGGGCATCAATATTGGGGATGATACTGGTAGGAAAATCCTAGTCTCCAGCTGCAACAGAGAAGTTGTTGAAAAAACGGGGGCAAAGGACTTCCTAGAAATAAAATCCTTGTCCTCAGAGGAGGGCTAGAAATTATTTAGAAGAGGAGCTTTTGTAGATAAAATTAATCTAGAGAATATAGAGATTATAGCTAAAACAAATTCCTCAATTTGCAGAGACTTGTCGTTGGCCATCAATGCATTTGCTGCAATGACGAGTTTCGAAAAGACCCAAAATGATTGGGAAAGAGCATTGAAGTTTATGGAAATCATAGATACTTCCTTCCAAAGGAGCCAAACGAACATTGAAGAAGAGTTTTATCAATAGTTAAGATGAAGTTTTGATGATCTGTCTGATTCCCATCTATGGAAATGTTTTCTAAGTTGTGGAGCATTTCTCAGAGATAAGGAAATTCCTGTGCAGATGCTGGTGCAAATATGGGATGTTGAAGGGTTACTCGATGGGGTAGAGACACCTTATTTGATGGATACTAGGTGGAGTTACATAAAAGTAATGGTAAGTAGGTTATTGCTAGAGTCTGTGGAGTATATTGTTGATGGCGACTATCATACAATGGAGTATTTAAAGATTCATGAAGCTCTCTGTGAAATGGTGATTTACATAGGAAACCAAGACCAGGAAAAATGCTTATTTTAGTATGTCAAAAGTTGAAAAACTTTCCTGGTGAAGGAGATATGAGGCAATGCAGACACATATTAGTTGGCCAAACTGCTATTAAGGATCTTCCAAATGATTTGAAATGTTCAAATCTTGAGATTTTTGTATTAGCCTTTAATAACTAGTTGGAAAAGATTCCAGAAATATTTTTCTCAGACATCAAGTCTCAGAAGGTTTTGGAATTGTCATGCACATCCATAGGAACATTGGCAGGCACAGTGTAACAACTTCAGCAACTTAAGTTTCTTAACTTGGCCAGGTGCACCAAACTTATTGATTTGCTTGACAGTCTTTGCACTCTATCTAACCTTCAAGTTTTGAATCTTAGTTCTTGTTTGGCATTGTGTTCATTGCCCAGTCATATAGGAAAGACCAATAATCTAAAGCATCTCTAATTGGATGCATGGTACATTCTAAATGAGCTCCCATAATATCTTTCTCAACTCACTTCATTGAACACTCTCATTGTTATAGACATATTTGGGCACTGCAACCCTAATCTCAATAAAACAAGGGCTTCTAAGCCCCTAAAAGTGTTGTTTCATACCCTAAAAGAACAAGGTCAGCTGATTACATCATCTCCCAGAAGTTCTCCCTAAAAAACTACTCAGAACTGGTCAAAACTGGACCATACAGATTGCTTAGTGCTAGGGGTGCGATGCATCTCACCTACTACATGTAGAAAGTGTGATGCATACTGAAAAGCCCTTTTGTAGGGTGCAATGAGTGAGAGCAGACAAATGGTAGAGGCAATTGGCTAGGAGGAAATCAAGAGAATCTTCCAGAAACTTCTCATTTGACACTTGCCTCTCTGAATTCGCCCAAGGACGAGTAAGAGATCATGAAATCTCCAAGTGGAACAAAGAGCTATCAGAGAAATGACACTAATCAAAAAACCCAGAAGCTGACTCACCCACCTGCAAACATCTATATATGGATCCCTCATCCTAGAGATCCAGGGGCTGGAATTTTGGAACTGCTATCGGATTCTCTGTGGAACGTCATAGTGTTGGGTGATCTAGCTTTTCATGAGGTGATAAGGGCTTTCATGGTGGGAGGATGGCACTGGGTTAGATCAACAGGTTGTAATCCTCTCTTCTACTACTTCTATCAATAAAGTTATTTGAGTTTTCCTCCATATTCTTGTATATCTCATAATCTTGTATTGATATATGCATTTGCATGGTTAATATATATCTGATCCTATATTGTTTATGGTTATAGATCTCTATGCTTTGATGGTATTATGTTGCTTTGACACTACAGGTGTTCTTTGAAGTAGGATAAGTAAGGAAGAGTGGAAAAGCTCTGTCAAAGGGGAGAGGAAACAAGCAAGGAGCCAAGTGAAAGATTGAGGTTGGTACTCTCTGCTTCTCTCTCATCTATTTCTCATAAAGGAAAACACAAGTGACTTTAGCTTGTTTGTTTCTAAGATAGATACCCGTCTTAGTGGGACTAGCAGCTCTAAATGGACACTAGTTTTCCTGATAAAAAAATGGCGACTCCGCTGGGGAGAGAATAGCTTGTTTGCTTGTTTCTATTTGTTTGCTTTATGAACTACAGACAGAGCCTGAAGTTAAGCTAGCTAGCCTTCGAACTGCTTTTGCTATGCAACTACAAAGTAGGTCAACGCTGCTTCAGGCAATCTCCGAGTTAGTTTATGAACTGAACATCTGACTTGCAAACATCCTAAGTTCCCTGGTGGTAGCTCAAGTAACCTCATTAGATCAGCCCCTATGCTTTGTGTTTACTGCCTATCATTAGCTCAGCATAAATCCCTGAACTAAGCTGCAAATTGTGAGCAAAAAACCAAACCCAGTCTCGTCCCTGGATCATCGCACTGTCTCTCATTGGCAGTCTTGATGCATCACACCTCCCATGTGCTGCAGGTGAGATGCATCCCTATTTCCCTATGTTATAGGTGTGATGATTAGGTAAGACTATTTATGTCTCCAGATTTTGGTTTTCTCTTCATTGTCTTCAACTTTATTCAGTAGTTTTGCTGTCTGTGATCAGTATACCGCTATTGAAACTCCTTTCTTTTGCATTATTTAGCCTCCATTGTATAAAGAATTGTAAATGTTTTTATGTATCTTTCGCCATTTACAGTTCTCCTTCTTAAACAGTAGCTTAATCGAACTGTCATCTTTTGATTTGAAAGTGTCGCAAGTGTTGTTTTCAGTCAAAGAAAAGAATCCTCCTCTTTTTGATAGTCGATTACACTTTTCCTCTTGTCTTTGATTTCAATTAATAGTATTTCAACTGTCGAAATCAGTTTTCAATTCAAAATTGTAAAGTGTCATCTTAGTCTTCCTTTTGTTTTTTGAAAAGAAAATTGTTAGTACTATTTTGTTGAAAGGAAAATAATTCAGATATGTACTTGGCATTCTTTTTGTCATTCACACATTAAGAAAGCGGAAAACAAATACATGCATGTGCATTTGCATTTAGACTGCTTGTGGAAATTGATTTAGGACAGTGCATCTTAGTGTGTGCTCTCTGCTCTATGTTGAAAGAATTTCGCTTCTCTTTCCTTAGTAGCTAGGATTTTCATTGCAAAAAGAAAATAAATCACTGTTTATCATTTAGGTTGCATATTTAGGAATTGTATATCTAGATTTCGAGAGTAGTCACTTTCATTCCTTTTCAGACTCCTTAAAACAAAAGGTCCATCTCAGCACTTGTCACTTCAGGGTCATTAAAAATCGAAGGCAACTAGAGTCATCTATAGCTTTTTCTCGACTCTTAAAAATTGAAAAAGCAAGTTGTGCCAAAGTGTTATAAAATTCATTCAATTCAAAATCTCATTTTCCCCTTTTTATTTTGATTTGATCAAGTAAACCACAATCGTGGAAGAAAGTCAATCAAAACCCCGTCGTTCGCAGAGACTAATGAGTCAACCATCTTTGTCTCCAGAAACGAAACCATTCCGGGCCAAGTGAACTCGTTTAACCAGGTCAAAGTCTTATGGTTTGTTTGAAACCTGTGTTTCAACATCCTCAGAGACTCCAGTTACTCCAACTATTTCTGGTATCCTTGCCTCTACAGAAGAAGTTTCGTAGCTACAAGAGGACACTAGAATTGATCCTAGTGTAGTGGCAAACAATTATATTTCTGAATGAGCTCCTTCTAGGGCTAATTTGGAAGGTGTTACCCCTCCAGAATCTGTCGCTACAGAGTCTATACCTTCATTGGCACCAGAAATATTTTACGGACCTGGCGATCTTCCTGTAAAATCACTAGGAAATCTTTTGGATAGACTCGATATGTCTGAACAACCATCGACATCTAGGATTGTGTCATCTGACACAGCAACAGTAGAACCTTTTGTTGCTACTCCCAAAATGTTCACTGGTGTACCATCTGTCCCAACTAGTTCTTAACCACTAGATGGAGTCCACCCAGGGACTATGTCGACAGTATGGTCTATTCCTATTTTTTCATATGGAACCTTATCTGGAATTTCTTATGTTGAGTCTCAGCGAATTGATCCTTCACAACAGTGTCAATTTGGGTAGTCTAGTCTCCAAAGGTCAATTTTTCCTTTGAACACTAGATTGCCACCATATGGGGGGCAGTATGCCTTTTCGTTATTCCCTTCGGGAGAACAACCATATGAGAGTTCACAACAGAATTCGGGTCAGGCTGAATCACATCCAGTGGTTGAGTACCAATACTGCCTCAACAACCAAGAGTTGTATATTTTATACAACAAAATCAACCCATGTTGGATATTCCCACTACACCGGCTATTGCGATGGTGTTGAAAGTACAAGCGTTGCCCATTGTATTTCAACCTCCAGTCTCTCAGGTTGTAATACAACACCCTCTTGTCTCCGCGACTCAATCATAGCCACCGATTAGTGGATCCTTAACGGAAACGACTCAGGCTCAAACGGGTACCATAACCCCTCATCTTGGTCAAACATCCAATATTGGGCAACAAAAAATGGTCTCACAACAATGGCTGGTGCAATATCAACAACCGTAATTCCAGCAAAATTACCGAGGACTTGAGCAACAAAGCTTTGCAGGTAATTGGCAGCCATATATTCAAAACGGTTACCAGCAATCATATTATAATGGTTACGCCCATCAACCTTATCAAAGTTATTAGCATCAAATACATTATGCTGGTATGCAAAGACCCATGGCTAAGGTGATCCCATCTTATCCTGGGTATGCTTTGCCAAACCTGAATCAACAGTTGCCTTTCGTAGCAACTTTAGAATTACCAGATTTGAATTGGTTAACAAATCATCCAATCGCTTATGCCCCTTGGTGGCTGGTGATTCCTCATAAAATTCCATCAGATATTCCTAAATTCAATGGAAATCCGAGTGAAGAACCAATGAATCATGTGATGACCTTTCATTTGTGGTGTTTGTCCAACACTCTCAATGATGATTCGATTAGGCTTCGCCTTTTTCAGTGAATGTTAACTGGTCCAGCAGCAAAATGGTACATCGAATTACCTAGAGCTTCATTCGATAACTTTAGCACCCTTGCCACCACCTTTTCAACCCATTTTCAGTTACCCATAAGGTACGAAACAGGAACGGAGCTTCTTACCAATTTCAAGCAGACGATAGCCACTCACATATCTAATCATATTCATGAGTGGCGACATTGTCGTAGGATGGTAAAGACATATGTTTCTAATCAGCTGTTAGCTGAATGGTTTATTAAGTCACTGTTATGCTCTATTACAGAAGATGTGGCCAAGGGAGGAGTCGTCACTTAAGAGCAAGTCATTGATTGTGCGCAATATCTAGACTTGATCTATACGTAGCCTGGCACGCTCTATGACAAAATCCCTGATGCTCCTAGACCAGAGTTTTCCATTCCTCCTCCTCCTAAATCAAACAAAGAATCTCATGCCGGCGATGGCATGATAGGCACGACCAACACAAAAACCACAAAGGCTATATCTAAGAAAGCCCGTACAGTTTTTGGTCAAAATGCAAATGAAGAACTTCTTGCCTCAGAGGTTAATGCCATGTCGACTGACAAAAGCAAAGAGCCAAAGCAACTAGGGGGCAAGAAGAAAGTGAAAAGCAAAAAGAAGAAACAGGATGATTCGTCTCCTAAAAAATCTTCTGCAAACCCTTCTGGGCAAAAGAAACCTCCTGGGCCATGTCACATATGTGATGAAGACCATTGGACGAAAAATTGTTAGTATGAGGCTGAGATTAAGAAATTCTTCAAGAACTCAAAAACCTCACCAATATTGACTGATCCGTTTCCAAACCCAAAAACCAATCTGGTCACTAGCGACAATGCTTCCCCATCCCAAGTGCTTATGTTATCCATTTCGAAACAAATTGATGCTTTGATATCGACAAGGAATAACGATTATGGGAATCCACAGCTGTCGAACAACAAGGCTACTGATCAACCTAGTAGTTCGACAACAACTTCGACCAAAGTTGTGCCACCCATCATTCCTGAGCTAAAGATAAAGCCGCCAAAGGGAGTAGTACACAAATCGACATTTAATCCTCATGCTTGAGCAGCACAAAATTATAATATAGTAGAGGATTTGGCCCAATCGCCATCTGCTATGTCGACACTTGAAGTACTGCAAAATTGCTCCTCCCAAAAGTAGGCTCTATTATCAGTAATAGGTGGGATTGACCTAATGGATTCCAATCTTGTGGCCTTTAATCATAAAGGATATGAACCTCAGTTACCATCTCAAATCACTTTCCTCATCCAAGTGAAAGCCCTCAACAAAACTATTCATTGAACAATTATTAATGAGGGGGCATCTACATGTATCATGTCAACGAGTTGCTAGAAAACATTAGGCTCACCACCCTTGTCGCGATCGTCAACGACGTTAAAAGCATTCGATGGACAAAGGGGGCATATACATGTATTATGTCAATGAGTTGCTGGAAAAAATTAGGCTCACCACCCTTGTCGCGATCGTCAACGACGTTAAAAGCATTCGATGAATGGACATACACCCCGTACGGGATTTTTAGTAACTTGCAAGTTAAAATGGGGGGCAAAACAATAGAAATTGATGTTGAAGTTATCGATGGAAACCTCGATTACAACATCCTACTAGGAAGGCCCTGGATTTATGCTATCGCTGTTGTTGTGTCAACATACTTTAGAAATATTGCATTTCCTTGTCAAGGTAGTTTGTATATCAGCAGTGATGTCGTCCGGTCATTCATCTGACTATGAAGTGGAAACTCGAAGTGACTCATCCTTGGAAGGAAATGCACCCGAGAGGCCTCATAAAAGTGGCAGACATGTTAGAGAAGAACCGACCACCCTTACAGAATTGGACACCTGCCCTCTTGCCGTCTCTTATTTCCAGTTTCATTCATGCTATGAGTTTTGCGAGAAGGTGGTTGTTGTTCAATTTCATCATGAGTTGGCTCGTCTATTTGTACTGCATTTACATGGAGATTAGTCTACTTTGGCTGGTGTCACCTTCACACTTACACCAGAATCTCTCACTGGCCACTGGCATGCCTAATGTTGGAGAGCCATGGAACAAGAGACAAAAAGTTGACTGACAGTATTATGAGCCATATATTAAACCTAGTTTCTTGAGGCAGCTTAAGAGGGTGTTTCCCTTCCGATATCGTAAAGATGAATATGCTCCATTAATGAAATTAATCATGAAGTATTTCAGTTGTGAAGGTCGCTTCTCCCGAGTATATGCTTATCACATCAGGTTGCTCATGCATTTGACTCGGGTAAGGATGATGAACATTCCTTTTTTCATATTCCAGAACATAGAGAGGATGACAGCTCTTGTGCAACACAAGACCCCTAAACAGCGGTTCAATAGCATTTGCCATTTTGCTCTCATCAAGATTTTGGTGGTTCATCAGCTTGGATTACAGGGTATCACTTGGGATGATTTAATCTCTCGTGACTTTTTCAGAGCTCCGCAGGGACCTTCAGAGGTTGGGCATGAGACTAGGAGACCTTCTCATTAGCAAGAAGGCCATGATCCACACACTGCTACTATACCGGTCTTCATTACATATCAGAAAGGCACGAGGCAGTTATTTGCAGCTGCAAAGCGAGTGTTATATCTACCTAGGGTGGAAGGGGCCTCGCTTCTAACATCAGCACCACAGGTAAGGACCGAGGCAAGAGGCCAATGCATGATGAGGGGCCTTCAGGTGAACGAGAGACTGACTTCATTCTCATTCATGATGATGATACATATATGGGCCCGGAAAGTGCCAAACTTAGAGAGATCATTCGGGAACAGCAGACAGAGATCAAAGCCTTGTCTCTCAATTTGGAGAGGGCTAAGTGGATTATCAGATACTTGGATCAGAGGAATAAACAACAAGAAGACCAGTAGGAGATCATGGAGTTGTGGAACATCTGCGACAATCATCGAGCTGCCCAATAGAGGAGGATTGAGCTCACTCCTTTGGAGCAAGAGATTAATGATGACCGAGAGTCTTGGATCGAGTGGATCAATATCCACCTGGAGAGACTACTGGAAAAGGCTAACAAGGACAAAGCATTATTGAGGCATATGGTTTTCCATTACAGGGCACGCAATATGAGTTCCAAGGTTCGAATAAGGAATTTGAAGGCAAGATTGAGGAAGGCAATAAAGAAGCAAAAGAGGAAAAAGGAGCATGATCGCCTTTGGATATTGGCCAAAGCCTCTTTAGCCTAGCATGACACTTGATGAAGAATCTCTAGCAAAATTTACAAGAAATTTGGGGCAGTTTTGGTATTTTGACAAATTTTGGCACTAAAAACAGACTTTTTCTCTCTATGCGTCGCGCCACGTGGCGCACGCTTTTGCTAGGGGGCTCTAAATTGCAAAAAATTTACATCATTAGATTTGGCATGAAAATTCATGACTACTGGTGCATGGCCAAGAAGTTTGGGCAAGTTTTGAGTCCTCAGGAGGTCAAAAACACTCAAAAAAATGACCTCACTGCCCCTATTTTGACACACAGGAAGCAGTCGTGGAAGATGCAGTTTTGGAGGGCCAAATGGACACCAAATTGAAAAATTCCACTTGGGTTGGAAAGTAGATAGGCAAGGCTTTCCAACAAGCTATCTTGGGCTCAATTTTGACTTCAGGAAGTGCCTCAAACTCAGCCTCAAAGTGGTGCGACACATAGAGGATTTGGCGCGGCGCGTAGACGATTTTTGCTCAATTTTTCACCTTCCAGCTCAGAAATTCGGCCAGTTTGACTAGTTTTGCTTATTGATGTAATTTTTGATCTATCTTGATGTAATTGGATAAACATGATGTAATTTTGGCACTTATTTATTTGTTCTAGATGATTCATTCACTAACAAGTGAAAATTTAATGAATAAATCAGTTCCCTAACATATGGAGGCAAGTTGTTTTGATTGCCTAGATTTCAGTGCTTGGTTTAGAATTGGTTGAAAAAGCTCCTAGAATGATGAGCTCGACCCATAGAGGCATGGGAATGAGTTGGGCTAGTCTATATCATGTAATATATCAGTCATTTTCGGGGTTGGACACTTGGGATTGCTTTGGCATACTATTGTACATATTTTCTCTGCATTTTTGGCTAAGGAAAGACCAAGGTTTTGCAGCATTGTTTGGGATCCATGTGGCTTTATGTTTTGATGGTGTGCTTCCCTCAGTAATTGTAAGTTGTTATGTGTATCATTTTCCTTACTATCATCTTCTACAATTGAACAAATGAAGTGATTAAGGTAGAATCCATTGATTGTTATGCTCTGCCTTTAAATTTGTTCGATTTTCCATGTTTTCATCTGTTTAAGGAGAATCCTTGAAACTTTATTACTCTCCTTAACTCCTCACCAGTCTGATCTACCCATTCATTCCCTTTAAAAGCATCAAGATGATCGCCTTCCTTGCCCCAATCAGACCTCTGCAAAAAAACTGTGCCTCATCCCCAAGCCCAGATTCGCCTTTCCCTATTCCAACCCTTGTACTTCATATCTAGCCTAACATTAGATTTTTATTTCAGTCATCTCGAGACCCATTGATTATCTTTGCCGAGTGTGACTGGGAAAGAGCCCTATCCTGTCCTCGTAGGGCTAGCTATGAGGTTGAGCGTGGTATGATGTTATCTTGAATCCCGCCTTCCTTCAGCCTGAGGCACATCTAGGCTCTAACATAGTGGCGACTCCGCTGGGGAAGAAAGTTTATTTTCATTGTTTCGCTTTGTAGACTACAGATGGAGCCTGAAGTTAGCTAGGTAGCCTTCGAAATGATTTTGTTTTGCATTAGCGAAAGTAGATGAAAGCTACTTTAGTTAATCTTCGGTCTAGTTTATAAACTGAACATTTGATCTAAATGATCACCCTAGTAACATGTATCAAGTTTCGATATGATTGTTGATGGTGGACAAAGATCAGACACAGCAAGGCTAAAAACATTCACCTGGCGATTCCAAATCATTTTTGAGATCAGATCCAAAGACTCCACTGGAGGATGAACCTGACTAGCAGAAACATGAAAGGACAATATGGACAGATCAGGTATTCAAGTTGGAATTTCATTCAAGACATTTTGTTCTTTGTTGTAAATTATTTCTTCTCTTTTCCTGTGAATGTCAAGAAGGCTTTGCAAAGTATACTATGTTTGAGAAGAGATCCTCACCCTACAGTTGATTCCTTCCCTTTGAAGATTGTAAATACCAAAGATTTGCATGCCTTTGAGCTTGATCAAGACCCATTTTCCGAATTTTGTGATGACCATCTTCAAATTGATGAGCCCCAAGAGACCAAGACTGATTCTATACCTTTTGTATACACCCCACTACCTTGTAAAATTCCAGATCGATATAAGCCTCTGATTTTACCTCCTATATCCCATGCTTTCCCTAAAAATCATGATCTATATCTACCAAGATTTGATGGTGAACGCGACAATATCACTGCTGAGAGACATGTATTGAATTTTGAGTATTTTCTTGACCTTTTTGAAGTTGATGAAGAGGATGTCAGAATTAGGCTTTTTGCTCTTTCTTTGCAAGGAAAAGTCAAGAGTTGGTTCAAAACCCTGCCTGATGCAAGCATTTCAGATTTACAGTAGTTTGTCAAAGCTTTCCTCAATAGGTGGGTGATTGGAAAAAACCTTTTCTTGATTGTAGAAGATTATAACCAGCTGAAAATAATGCCAAGGGAGACGGTACAATAGTTTTCAGCCAGATTTAACCAAGTTTATTATTTGATGCCCATTGATATAAGGCCTCCTCCTAGATCTGCTCTCTTGCACTATCATGGTGCCTTTGATCCGGAAATGGAGTTTCAGTTCAGAGAAAGGAATATTGCAACACTTCACGAGATGCAAAACAGTGCAGTAAATGTAGAGGCGCATCTACTGATCCGAAGGGCAAGGTTGAAAGAAGAAGAGACGAAAAACATAGATCCAGAGGAATCAACATCTCTAGAGGCAAATCTTGACGTTTTGGTAAGTGCAGTGGAGGAGATGATGCAAAAGATCACTGCAAGGAATGATTATGATGTTCAAGCCCATGCCTCGCTGATTGAAGAAGAACAAGTTGCTGATCCAAAACATTTTGTTTCTTATCCCAGTTGTCAAAGTGATTGTTTTATAGATCATCTTGGAGAAGAGAGATCTGTTTATTTGACATGTATGCTTGATGATGTGTTTTATATCGATGATTTGCCTCAGTTTGATCAGTATGATGATGATTATGTCCTCCAAGCATAAGCTAATCTTGCAGACAAATCAACAGCTAGTTTGTTGGAGGAAGAATTTCACTTTCAGCAGCTCGAATATAATGATCAACCGATGCATATAAGCTATGACAGTGATGAGGAAAGTGCAGCAAATTTTGAAGTAAGTGAAGGGTCTTTGCCTTATTGTTTTGCTTCGTTTTAGTTTATCAGAGACAACAATCATGAAATTCGAAATCAATTGTCAACAAGTATTGATCTGGACCATCTTGAGAGCAGTGAAAACCTTGTTCAAGACTTCGCATATTTAGATTTCCAACCCCCAAATACCATTGATTGTCAAGTCACACATGAAGACATGGAAGCTGGCACATATGATCAAACAATACAGGATGACTCCCTACCTTTATGTTTTGAATTATTTTAGTTTTTGAAGGGTAAATTGCACAGTAAATCTTCAAATGAGCAACCTGTAGGAAATCAACAATCTCTTAGTCTTAATGTTAAGGATGAAGGTCAGATTATAGATGAAGGTGTGGCAGCCGAAATACATGATTTAATGATGCAGGAGGATTCTGTACACTTTTGTTTTGAAGCATTTTAGTTTATAAGGCAGAATATTCATAATATCTCTAAAGAAAAAGATGAACAACCAATAGGATGTCATACAGTTTTCACGGATACATTGCATCAATCTTTTCAAGCTTTTGATGATCCTATTGCTCGTGTGTTGGATGATGTTTGCTGTAAAAGTTCTTCCCCATTGGCTAACCATGTGCCAGAAAAGAATGTTGATAATAATCTTATTCAAAAGTCGCCTTCATTGTCTTGTTTAATAGATTGTTCATTGCATATCCCATACCAATGTTTGCAGTCATATGAGGAGATTGATAATCAGCAACAGAGTTTGGTTATTCACAAAATTCAGGATCCTTTTGACAGCCTGCTGCTATCACCAAAGAAAGACAACACAGATGTGAGGAAAATCTTGATATCCAGCTATGAAGATTACTTGGACCATAGCAGTAATGTGTTAATGGAAATCAAAAGCTATCTTTATGAAGATCCTTTCTCAATATTCTTGAAGTCATCCAATTAGCTCATGCTTCGCAAGTTTATCAGTAGTCAACTTGACAAAAGTATTGATACAAACTTGATCCGGCAGCCGGTTTCTTTGTCATTTTCAGTAGGAGTCTCGTCACAAAGTTAAGATCAAAGTTTGCATTTATGGTATGAGGAAAAGAGAAGTAATCCATTGGATGAGCTAAGTCCCAATGTGCATGAACTTCGAGATCCTTATGCAGTGTTTTTGGAGGCAGATAGAGAATCCATATCATTCAACGGATCCGTTCACAAGTTTTCATGGGAGTTGCCTTTTAGTAGTTCTCTCTTGTTGTTCATAAGCAAGCACTTGCAGAGAATACAAACAACATCCAGAATACTTACTTGGTTGCATTGGTTCTTTCATGTCACTTGATTAGGTGATTAATGAAACTGTTAGAGTAGTTTTTGATGAATAAGCTCTACTTTGAGCATCATTTCCAGTTTGTCGGTTGTGTTAAGTATTGAGTCAGTGTTTAGTTGAGTGAGAGTCAATTTGTGTCGTCACATCATCAATTTTCAGTCATGCATTTCAGCTTGAGTTCTAACTCCATTGCCCAATGGATAAGGCATTGGTCTGCTCTCCCAAAGATCTACAGTTCTTGGCACCTCCTAGGAGCTACCATCCCCATTAGAGCCAATGTTAGAGTCGGTTTGTTCAGCCCTTTGTCAGAGATCAAAACTCTTTCTTGCATTTCATTTTAGGTGTCCCATTCTACTCATTCACATGCATTCCATTTAAGAGCATGCCATAACTTGACAAAAGGGCCTTATTTTTCATTCCCCTCATGTTTTGTAGCTGCTGGCTTAGGTATTTTCTTCAATGCTTATTAGAGTCCATGATAGTCAATGTGTCATCTTTTAATAAGCAAAGAGTCATGTTCATCATAGGTCTAGGGTTTCACAAATTGAGTCATCAAAATGTCCATGATGTCAGCAGGCCAAAGGGAGGTTCCATACATGTTTTGCTTCGCATATTTCACTGTCACATTGATGGATTACGGTTCTTCAAAACTTTGTTTTGAAGAAAAGTCAACATTTTTTTTTTTTTTTGTAACATTTTCAAAGTTCTTCAATACTTAATTTTCCAGGCGCAGCCCTGGTCCTCCTTGGTCAAAACATGCCATTATCCCTGCAAAAAATAGCCAAAAGATTCATCATTCAAGCCAAAAATTAAGAGGGAAACAAAAAGCAGAGTTGTATTAATTGTGAAAAAGTGCCAATTTCAAAACATTACAAAAATGGGTTTTGAGGAAACAAAAATCAAATCAATGTCTTTATAAAGATTTTGTCCATGAAGATCAATGTTATTTTCTTGCCAAGAGCAAAGAGGAAATAGTTCAAAGTAATTGGGTGAGCCAGCGCACGTTTTGGGTGAAGTTGGAGGTGTCTTGACAAGCGCGGCGCATACAACAGGTGGCACAGCGCACTGGAGGAGCGCAGAGCACTGGGAGAAATTTCCCAGTGTAAATTTACACAGGCGTGCCGCACTGGGTATGTTGCGCGACGCATACACATAAAAGCCCGATTTTGCTCCAAATTGCTTCGAATTTCCATTTATCTATGTGGAATTTCTAGGTAGGGTTTTTATTTTGATATTTCATCCAATGTTGTGAATTAGTAATGGAGGTTTATGGATGACAATGGGTGCGATGGGTGAACACATATTTCAAGCCCTCCTTTTATAAACACAAGCAAACTTGCAGTCAGGGTTTCATAACTCACTGTTTTGCCATCAAAATTATTTATTCTTCCCATTGTTCCCTTGTTTTCACCAATCCTTAATTCCATATCACCTAAGTTCATTATTCCCTTCTCCTAAATGCTCTTTCCCAAATTCAATTTCCAAATCCCAAATCCAAAAACCCTAGCCCTTGCAAAAATCTCCTAACCCCATACATAAAACCCTTCCTTCTTTCCCAAATAAAATTTATCCTAGTATCCCCTAATCCCTTACGGTTTTCCCCTTCCTAACATTCCCTTGTTGCATTTGTCTTTTTCCCTTTGGTGGCAGCATCCAACTATTACATTACAAGCCAGCAGTTTCATACATCAACAGTCATTCAAGGCAGTTTGTATATCAGCAGTGATGTCATTCGATCATTCATCTGACTATGAAGTGGAAACTTGAAGTGACTCATCATTGGAAGGACATGAACCCCGAAGGCCTCATAAAAGTGGTAGACATGTTAGAGAAGAACCGACCACCCTGACAGAATTGCAGGCTTGCCCTCTTGCCGTCTCTTGTTTCTAGTTTCATTCATGCTATGAGTTTTGCGAAAAGGTGGCTAGTGTTTAATTTCATCATGAGTTGGCTCGTCTATTCGTACTGCATTTACATGGAGATCAAGTTACTTTGGCTAGTGTCACCGTCACACTTACACCATAATCTATCTCACTGGCCACCGGCATGCCTAATGCTGGAGAGCCATGGAACAAGAGACAAAAAGTTGACTGACAGTATTATGAGCCATATATTAAACTTGGTTTCTTGAGGCAGCTTAAGAGGGTGTTTCCCTTCCGATATCTTAAAGATGAATATGCTCCATTAATGAAATTAATCATGAAGTATTTCAGTTGTGAAGGTCGCTTCCCTCAAGTATATGCTTATCACATCAGGTTGCTCATGCATTTCACTCGGGTAAGGATGATGAACATTCCTTTTTTCATATGCCAGAACATAGAGAGGATGACAGCCCTTGTGTAGCACAAGACCCCTGAACAACAATTCAATAGCATTTTCCATTTTGCTCTCATCAAGATTTTGGTGGTTCATCAGCTTAGATTACAAGGTATCACTTAGGATGATTTCATCTCTCGTGACTTTTTCAGAGCTCTGTAGGGACCTTCAGAGGTTGGGCATGAGACTGGGAGACCTTCTCATCAACAAGAAGGCCATGATCCACACACTGCTACTATACCAATCTTCATTACATATAAGAAGGGCACGAGGCAGTTATTTGTAGCTACAAAGCGAGTGTTATATCCACCTGGGGTGGAAGGGGCTTCGCTTCCGACATCAGCACCACAGGTACAGGACCGAGGCAAGAGGCCATTGCATGATGAGGGGCCTTTAGGTGAACGAGAGACCTACTTCATTCTCATTCATGATGATGATACATATATGGGCCCGGAAAGTGCCAAACTTCGAGAGATCATTCGGGAACAACAGATAGAGATCAAAGCCTTGTCTCTCAATTTGGAGAGGGCTAAGTGGATTATCAGATACTTGGAGCAGAGGAATAAATAGCTCGAAGACCATCAGGAGATCATGGAGTTGCGGAACATCCGCAAAAATCGCCGAGCTACCCAACAGAGGAGGATTGAGCTCACTCTTTTGGAGAAAGAGATTAATGATGACTGAGAGTCTTAGCCTGAGCGGATCAATATCCACTTGGAGAGATTACTGGAAAAGGCCAACAAGGACAAAGCATTGTTGAGGCATATGGTTTTCCATTACAGGGCACGCAATATGAGTTCTAAGGCTCGGATAAGGAATTTGAAGGAAAGATTGAGGAAGGAAATAAAGAAGCAAAAAAGGAAAAAGGAGCATGATCGCCTTTGGATATTGGCCGAAGCCTCTTTAGCCCAGCATGACAATTGATGAAGAAGCTCCAGCCCAAATTTCAAGAAATTTGGGGCAGTTTTGGTATTTTGACAAATTTTGGCACTAAAAACATAGTTTTTCTCCCTATGCGCCATACCACATGGCGCGCGCTTTTGCTAGGGGGCTCTAAATTGCAAAACGTTTACATCATTGGATTTGGCATGAAAAATCATGATTTTTGGTGCATGGCAAAGAGGTTTGGGCAAGTTTTGAGTCCTCGGGAGGTCAAAAACACTCAAAAAATGACCTCACTGCCACTATTTTGACACACAGGAAGTAATCTTGGGAGATTGCAGTTTTGGAGGGGCCAATGGACACCAAATTGACAAATTCCACTTGGGTTGGAATGTAGACAGGTAGGGCTTTCCAAAAATCTATCTTGGGCTCAATTTGGACTTCAGGAAGTGCCTCAAACTCAGCCTCAAAGTGGCGCGATGCATAGAGGATTTGGCGCGGTATATAGAGGATTTTTGCTCAACTTTTCACCTTCCAGCTCAGAAGTTTAGCCACTTTGACTAGTTTTGCTTCTTGATGTAATTTTTGATCTATATGGATGTGATTGGATAAAAATGATGTAATTTTGGCACTTATTTACTTGTTCTAGATTATTCATTTAGTAACAAGTGAAAATTTAATGAATGAATCAGTTCCCTAACATATAGAGGCAAGTTGTTTTGATTTCCTAGATTTCAGTGCTTAGTTTAGAATTGGTTGAAACAGGTCCTAGAATGATGAGCTCGACCCCTAGAGGCATGGGAATGAGTTGGGCTAGTCTATATCATGTAATCTCTCATTCATTTTTAGGGTTGGACACTTGGGATTGCTTTGGCATACTATTGTACATATTTTCTCTGGGATCCATGTGGCTTTATGTTTTAATGTTGTGCTTCTCTCAGTAATTGTAAGTTGTTATGTGTATCATTTTCCTTACTATCATCTTCTACGATTGAACAAATGAAGTGATTAAGGTAGAATCCATTGATTGTTATGCTCTGCCTTTAAATTTGTTTGATTTTCCATGTTTTCATCTGTTTAAGGAGAATCCTTGAAACTTTATTTCTCTCCTTAACTCCTCACCAGTTTGATCTACCCATTCATTCCCTTTAAAAGCATCAAGACGATCACCTTCCTTGCCCCAATCAGACCTCTGCAAAAACTGTGCCTCATCCCCAAGCCCAGATTCGCCTTTCCCTATTCCAACACAAAAACTCCTAAAAACTCAAATCAAACCCTTGTACTTCATATCTAGCCTAACATTAGCATTTTATTTCAGTCATCTCGAGCGCCATTGATTATCTTTGCCGAGTGTGACCCGGAGAGAGCCCTCTCCTATCCTCGTAGGGCTAGCTACGAGGCTGAGCGTGGTATGATGTTATCTTGAATCCTGCCTTCCTTTAGCCTAAGGCAGATTTGAGCACTAACAGTACCCACACTTGTTCAAACAAGAGCTTAGCAGTGGCTTCTGCTGTGATATTCTTCTTACAGGTTGCCATAATGGCCATCTTCTTCTGTTGACGACCACAAAAACACAGTCGTTTCCATGCTTATTAGAAGGAAGGCCCGACATGTAATACATGGATATGGATTCCCAAGGTCGACTAGGGGTAGGCAACGAGGTATAGAGGCCTTGCTTCTTGATGGTTGGTGTTGAGTCCCAAACTTACATCTTCCCTACATCCCTTTCTAGCCTTTTTCTCCAGTTACCTAAACCTCTAAGCTATCAAATCATTGCATATTAGTTTAAAATGAGTATATAAATGGTTTTCTAACTATGTTTTGTGACTGCTATTTGATTTAGATTTTTTGCTCAATCAGCTGTGGAATCTGTCACTTTCCGCAACCAAAATTAGTTTCTACAGCTTTTTTGTTAAACTTTATGCTACAGGTGTCTATTGAAGAACTCAGCCACATGGGCAAGCTATAAAGGACGTGGACATGGAACATGTCCCCTTGGTTTAGCCAAATCATCCACAAAAGCCCGCGGTCAAAGCTGGTCAAACGGTGGTCAACACAAGGAGTTTTGCAGTGGCACGACTCTATTTTCATCACGAGGAGGATTGCGTGGCAAGGTCCTGAGTTTTAGGAGGTGTGCTAACACCTAGGGACTACTCGTGGATCGAATCCAACAAACCACCTCCTTGGATTTACTTCCCAGGGCTACCATGCTGCTAAATTTCCGATTATGGTCTTTTACGTGTCTAGCTACCAGCGCAGACCTTATGAAGTAGTTATGTATTTTCTGCTATAAATAACGCATCTTCATATGCGTATAAGCTAGCTGCTGTTATGTAATCTTGACTGTTTGTATGAGCCATCGAGCCGAGACTTAGTTTCTATGTTATGACTGCATTTCAATATATGAGAAGACACTGATTTTGAGTTCAAATTCATGATTGGTTCTGATTGACCGAGGTTGCAGAGGGCCCCTGTACACCAAGGTCCTATAGTTGTTGTATAGCTTTATGTTTTTCTTCAGTTTACGCTCTTGATACCATATATGTTTGCTATATATATTATCATGCTCATGGTATTTATGTTATTTTCTATCCATAGCTTCTTTTATGTTTTTAATTGATTGTCAATTGATCAGTGTTTGCATTTCAGGTTCTAATAGAAAGCCCGGGCAGTGCATATAGTTTTTGATGACTAATGACATGATGGAATTATCTTGTCCTACTGCTGATTTGTTTTATTGGTTCTAATTCCATCACTGTTTATTTCTTTAGTTTTGCTTTATTCATTTACTTTTCTGCAAGATAGATATTATACTATTCATATCATTCTTCAGTTACCTCCTATAGCCAGAGTGAGTCGAATGGTGAGGGATTGAGTGTGAATGTATAGTTTGATACTAGTTTATTTCCTTTTGCAAGTTAGTGACTAGATTACTCATATCATTGTTGGTTACCTCCTATAGCCAGAGCGAGTTGAATGGTGAGGGATTGTAGGATGAATGTGTAGTTTAATCTTAGTTTTATTTTATGAAATTTAGATATCGGATTACTCAATTTGTGTATGATTACCTCCTATAGCCAGAGCGAGTCGAATGGTGAGGGTTCAAAAATGAGTTGATGTGATATGATTTAGTTTACTTTGCTTACAGTTTTTTTTGAATTACTTTGAGTTCAATCTTTTCTTTTTTACACAGCAACAAGGATACTGGGTTTCATAGTCACTAGTTCACTATTTTGTTTAATTAGAATCTAGGCACATCTTGATTTCATCATTGTAAGTTTGAACACATTTGGAACACTTTGAAGTTTGGAAATTATTTTAAAAGGCCACCATTACCTTGAATACTTTTTTCCATACTTGATTATTAGAATCACCATCTCACACACCATCTCACATTAGAGAATCAACAAGAAGATAAATCCAAAAACAAATAAAAAAACTAAAAACGACAAAGAACTAAGAAAATGGTTATCTTGCATAGATAGTGCACTTCACTTCAGCAGTTTACGACTCCTGGATTGACAATTTATATATCAATTTAGAACACACTAAATTGAACAAACATTTTGGCGCCGTTGCCGGGGAAGTGAAACTAGGTAGCCAAATTCTTTAAAAAATATATATATATAATAAGAATATTTCAAGGAAGGTAAAAATTGATGATTTCTCAAAGTATGCTCTCCTCTTGCACTTAGTGTGACCTGGAGGATCAGAAAAGAGAGTTATTGATTCAGTAATTTCTTGAGTATGCTCTCTTCTTGTACCTAGAGTGATCTGGAAGATCAGAAAGAGAATTATTAACCCGACTTGAAGAAAAAAAAAATGACATGCATAGAGCAAGAGATTCTAGGGGAAGGTTTATAGCTAGGGCCAAGAGTTTAATTTTTACAACTCCATCCACTCCAAGGTATAGGCAAGATACACCTCCAACATCTCCAAATCATACTCCTAGCCTTAGGATCCATGGAATTCAAGAGGCAGTAGTTGAATTAGGAGAGTCTCCCACACTATCCACCGAATCTGAGTTAGGAAAATACCCTTTCTTTACTTCTACAGGAAAACACATTGTAATTGAGGAAGTAGAATCACCTGAAGAAGAAGAGGGAGAAATTCCTCCTCGTTCACCATTCGTAGAAGAACCAGAGGACTCTGAAATCTTTGAGGAAGCTATCATGACAGAGGAAGTAGTAAACGGATTTGGAGGAGGTAGAGGTAGAGGTAGAGGTAGAGGAGGAGGAAACAATGGAGGAGGTAGAGGTAACAACGGGGGAAATAGGGATGGAGATAGCTCATTTGGATTTCCTATAGTTGATGAGGAATCTCGAACAACAAGGAAAAATATCTCACCATATGTCCTCCAAAAATTTTATGGGTTGACAAGTGAGGACCCTGAAACATTTTTATTTGAGTTTGAAGTCGTGTGCCGAACTTATGATTACATGGAAGATGCTCAAAAACTCAAGTTGTTTCCTTCAACATTGAAGGGAGCCGCTCTAAAATGGTTCATGGGATTATTCAAGCAATCCATTAGGACTTGGAATGACATGAAACAAACATTTTTGGATAAATACCTGGACTATTGTATGCCCACCAATCATAAGGATGAGGTATTCAAAATGGTACAGAAAGAAGATGAAAAATTGGAGGATCTACTTGAAAGATTTCAATACAACCTCAAAAGAGAAAAAATGAGTAACCTAGATGAAGAAACATTGAAAGCCCTTCTATTAAAAGCCATTAGAGATGAATGGATAGATATTTTGAATATGATGGGGAAAGGAGATATATCTCAACTTCCACTTCATGATATAGCAGAGCTATGTGTCCATCTCTCAAGGGGAAAATCTAAAACTGGAAAAGGGCCTAGAGATCCTTCTCTCATTAGAGCAAATAAATCTGCAACCGGATCAGTAAGTAGGGCTGAGATTGGAAACATGCTTGATGAGTTCAAAACATATATTTTAGGGAGTTTTAGTGAGCAACTAGACACCCTTAAGATACAAAACAAGCAGAAAGCAGAAGTTGAAGCTTTGGCTATCTTTTGTCCAAAGTGTAGGAAGAAACATGCTCTAAGGGAATGCCCCTTGGATGCAAAAGTTGTAAAAGCATGCGCGATTTGCTCAGAAAGCCGTGAGACCAAGGATTGTCCTTCAATTCCTGGGCTCAAAGATGTTTTTCAAGAAGACCCAAATTCAATCGAGTCTCTCTGTTTTGTTTCAAGGAGACCTTGGCAGGGGCAACAAAATCAAGGGTTTAATAACCCCACAAACTTTCAACCCCCACCAAGTTGGAATCCTTGGCAACAACCTTGGTCCCAACCTCAAAATCCATTTCAATCATGGGTACAAGGTATGCAAAATCCTTATGGGAGATTTGCTTAATTTTATCAATATCCTCCATCTTTTCAAAACCAACAAGTTCCACAACCTCCAAATCAGAATCCACAACTTTCATTGCCATTTCCACAACAACAACCTTCTCAACAGAATCCAAATTCCCAACTCTTGCTTCCATTTCAACAAAGGACGAATCAATTACCTTCCCAGCCATTGCAAAATCCAAATAATAAAAATCCTCAAAATGCTTACATGGTTGAAAGACAACAATTTCCTACCTATATGATTGTTCCTCTCAATGATGTACAACTCAGATCTGGTAGAGTCTTAGACAAGCCTTCTATAGATACTCAAAAGCAAATCATTTCTGAGGAAGAATCTCTTAAAGCCAATAAAGGTTCTAAAGCATCTCTTCAAAACCCAAGCACACAAGAAGAAAAACAAAAAGAATCAACCCCCACAACTCCTATAGTCAAGCAACCTGCATCTTCATCCACACCTCTTTTTCCTGAAAGATTACAAATTGATAAAGGAGTGGAAAAACAAATCTTGTTGCCTAACTATGATTTTCTAGATGAATTAAAGAATGTATGTATCAAGATTCCCTTGTTACAAGCCGTTAGAGAAATTCCTATTCTAGCCAAAACAATAAAGGAGTTGAGTATCAAAAGACCAGGAAGGAAACCAAGAGATACAAGAAAAATCCACCTAGTAGGAAAAATTGCAGATATCATGATGGGAAAAGTTACCATGCAGAAGTATGTAGATCCCGGTAGTCCAATTGTCAAAACACATATCAATGGGGTGGAAATTCCAAATACTTTGATTGATTTAGGGGCTGCTATCAACATTATGAGTAGACAAAATATGGAACAGCTAAAACTTCCTAATCCTCTTTTTACACCTACTCTACTGCAACTTGTAGATCGATCAATTATCAAACCAGATGGTGTATTAGAAGACATTTCGGTCTCCTTAGATTCTTGGGAGTATCCAGTGGATTTCATGATTTTAATTCCCAAGAGTAATCTAGAAGGGCACTCACTCATGTTAGGAAGACCTTGGCTAGCCATAGCTAATGCTTTTATCAGTTGTATATCTGTGGATATGTATATTTCTGATGGTAATTCGACAAAGAAATTCAATATGTATCCTCCAGCAAAAGAAATTACAGAAGTAGGAGATAATGAATGGGTCGATGATGAGGACACTATACAACCTGTCTTTACCATTTCTGAAATCAGTGAAGATAGTCAAATTCTGAACACATTAGAAAACTCTGAAACATCTTCAGAATATGACCACACACAATTTCAGTTAAATTCTGACATTGAGTATCCATCATTTGGACAAATGTCTCTTTACTCTATGGAAGAGTTTGGTAGTTTTGCCACTGATATTTTTCCAGGTAAAACATTGAATATCAACAAAAACTTGGAAAAATCACAAGAGGAAGAGCTAACCAAAATCTTGCAAAAACATTCTACTGCATTTGCATGGGAGTATACTGATATGAAAGGTATTGACCCTAAGACTTGCATTCATCACATCTACATCGAGGAAAATAGTAGACCAATCAGACAACCTCAGAGAAGGATGAATCCAAACCTTAGGGAGATAGTGAAAGAAGAGCTCCAAAAACTACTCAATGTAAACTTCATTTATCCAATTTCAGATAGCCGATGGGTTTCTCCTTTGGTTATAGTACCTAAAAAGAATGGTAAATGGAGGGTATGCATTGATTACAGGGAATTGAATAAAGCAATTTTGAAGGATCACTTTCCTTTGCCCGTTATCGATCAAGTATTAGATACATTAGTAGGCAAAAAGTACTTTTCATTTCTGGATGGTTTTAGTGGTTATAATCAAATTCAGGTAGCACCTGAAGATCAAGATAAGACCACATTTACCTGTCCATGGGGAACTTTTGCTTATTGAGTGCTTCCTTTTGGATTATGTAATGCACCCGCAACATTCCAAAGAGCAGTACTAGGAATTTTTTCTGATCTAATCCATGATTGTGTAGAGGTATCTATGGATGATTTTACAGTTTATGGTGATTCTTTTGGAAGCATTAGAAAATTTGGAAAAAGTCCTTATAAGATGTAAAGAAACAAACCTTTCATTAAGCCATGAAAAATGAATTATGATGTTTACTGAAGGTATTGTTTTAGGACATCACATCTCAGGGGATAGGATTAAAGTTGAGAGATCAAAAGTCGAAGTCATCTCCAAGTTGCCTATTCCAAATTGTCAAAAAGATGTTAGAAGTTTTCTGGGATTTACTGGATACTATAGAAGATTTATAGAAAACTTTACCAAAATAGCATCTCCACTCTTCAAACTTCTTACAAAAGACTGTGAATTCAATTAGGGTCCTGATTACCAATCAATATTTGAAACTTTGAAAACAAGAATATCTGAAGCACCCATCTTGAGAGGACCAAATTGGAAACTTCCTTTCCATATTTCTACAGATGCTTCAGATACAACGCTAGGGGCTGTGTTGGGTCAAAAATATCTAGTTCCTTATGCCATTTACTATACTAGTAAAAATTTAACTCCAATTGAGTTGAACTATACTGTGACTGAAAAAAAGTTCTTAGCTGTTGTTCATGCAATCAATAAGTTCAGACATTATATAACAGGCTATGAAACTTTTATTCATACTGATCATTTTGCAATTATATATCTAATGAAAAAACCTGTTTCTAATGGCAGAGTTACAAGGTGGCTCCTACTTTTACAAGAATTCAATATCACTGTGTTGGATAGACCAGGAAAACAAAATACAGTAGCTGATTTCTTGTCTAGGATTCAGAATACTAAAGAAGATTCTCCTGTAGAGGACAAGTTTCCTGATGAATATTTATTTGCAATAACTAATAAGACCCCTTGGTATGCATATATAGCTAACTATTTGGTTACAGGGAAACTACCTCCACATTTATTTCTTGGTGAAAGAAGAAAGATTATTCTGGAGAGTTCAAAATATTCATGGATTTCTAACGAATTGTTTAAAATAGGGCCAAATCTTGTGATCAGAAGATGTGTTAGGAAAGATGAAATGCTTGATATCGTCAAAGCATGTCATGATGAACCATGCGGTGGAAACTTTGCTGACAAAAGGATAGCCTATAAAATCCTTTCTTTGGGATATTATTGGCCATCCCTTTTCAAAGATGCAAAAAAGTATGTCAAAAAGTGTGACAGCTGCCAAAGAGAAGGGAAACCTACCCTTTCAAATGAAATGCCATTACAACCACAGGTACTCATCGAACCCTTTGAAAAATGGGCTTTAGACTTCATTGGACCTATTAACCCACCATCTAAACAAAAAAAGTATATATTGGTATGTACTGATTATGTCACTAAATGGGTAGAAGCCAAAGCATTATTTTCTGCTACTGAGCATTCAGTTATTAGTTTTCTTTATGAGGATATTTTTACTCGCTTTGGTGTTCCAAGAGAAATTGTGACAGATTAGGGAAGCCAATTCACATCCAACATGGTGGAGAAGCTGATGGAAGAATACAAAGTCAAGCACAGAAGGTCTACTCCTTACCATCCGTAAGCAAATGGTCAAGTGGAGTCTATAAACAAATTTCTTGAAAGCATCATTACCAAAACTGTTCATCTACACAGAAGGGATTGGGTAGAAAGGCTTCCTGAAGCCTTATGGGCCTACAGAACAACATGGAGTAATACAATAGGACATTCCCCCTATGAACGTGTTTATGGGAAAGAAGTCCTACTCCCCATTGAGTTCCAAGTTAAAACTTTCAAGATGGCAGTTCAATTGGGAATGGATCTATCAGAAGCTCAAAAGCATAGGATGGAGCAGTTGAATGAACTAGATGAGATCAGAAAAGAAGCAATCCTAAGAACTGAACTAGTTCAATATCAAAGAGCCAAGTGGCAAAGAGAAAATGTTTCAAGAAGGAGACTGGGCATTGCTATTTGGTTCCAAGTTTAAAGACTTCAAAAGTAAATTTCAGACTCATTGGCTTGGGCCATATGAGATTGACAAAGTCTTTAGCAATGGAGCGGTAAGAATCAAAACCATTGATGAATTTCAAACCCCCCTTATTGTGAATGGTCATTGATTAAAGATCTATCATAAGCCACTCTCAAAGGAGGAATTTGTCAAAATATTTCAGGATAATTTTGCAATAAGGTTGGTGAAGAAGAATCCTTCTTCTCCACCAGCCTAGTTCTTGATCTTTTCTGTTTCTACAAAAAAAGAAAAAAAAAGTTTTTTTTTTTTTTTTTTTTTTTTTTTGGTATAAGCCTAAAAACCAATCACATATTGGCAGTCTTATACAGAAAATATAGGACAAAAATTAGAATCTTCTGACACCCTATATTTTCCAAAAAAAAAGAAAATCTCTCTCTCGTTCCACAATTTTATGTCACTTTCCTTCATTTTACTCCACTTCACTTCATTTCATTCCACTCCACCCATTTCATCTCATTTCATTGCATTCCATTCCGCCAATAAAAGTATTTTCATGACCAATTTTCATTCACTCAGTCATCATTTATCCATCTCCATTCAGTCATGAGATCATTGTATCAGTTTCCGCAACTACAAACTAATTCCGCAGCTAGTTGTTATTTCTGTAGCTAGCACCCTGTCATTCAACATTGGCAGTCAGATGATAGTTAAAAATAATAAAAATCAAATGCAGGTATGACTGAGGATATATTATGAAGACATGAGGCACCTAAAAGCATCAACAAGGAGTAGCTGATCAAAGGTTAATGGACAAAAAGTGGCAAAAATTCCAAGGTATGAGTAGAAATTTATTTCAAATAGAATTCAAAGTACATTTTTACATAGTTATGAAACCATAGCTCCACTATATGCAATGATTGGCATTGATAGCCTCCATAACCGTTCCACGACCTATGATTCCTCCATGAACCGTGCATTTATTTTTCAAACGGCCTCATGATTAGCCCTCAGATTTAACTCGTGTTTGGCTATACTTTGACACTCCACTTGTAATCATGGGGACGTGGTCGATTTGATCACGGCTCTTCTCCGTCACACAAATTCCGTAGCCATTTCATGAGCATGTTTATGTCTACTCTGCAGCCATCCAGTTTTAGACTCTATCGGGTTCACTTTACTCCACTACTATTCTATTGAAGTCACAGTTGCATTTCCACCTTGTTCACATAAGCCTCCGCTCCATTCCATGAATTCACTCCCGCTACCTGTTCTTTGTTTTCCATTTAGAATCACTGTTTTTTTCTCCATAAACCCTGTTCACTCCCGCTAACCCAACCGTCTCACCTCCGCTAATCCCTTCCTCACGCAGACGTATTTTAAGACAGAAGGAAAGAATGGGTCTGTTGTTGAGGGAAGAATCGGAAGGGCCCAAGTTTTTGAAGGGGTACCCACAATTGAAAAACATACTGAAGAAGGCACGGTGGCTACGGTTCATTCAAATATTCAAGGGCTACAACAAGGAAATTACAAATAATTTTGCTAGGTTTTTTGATGGTATGGAGGTTGAGGTTGGAGACCTCAAGTTTACAGTCATCGAGGCATCTATAGCAGCCGCTACAGAACTTCCACAGGAGGGAGAACGCTGGTTCAAAAACAAGAGCTTTGACGAGAAGGCTTGGAGGGTTATCCTACGCAATCCGGGTATGGATGTAACTATTTTCAAACGAGGAATCCCTGTCCATGCTTTAGAAGAGAAGTGGGCCAGTTTACTGCTGATTATTCAAAAGTTCATTACCTGTGAAGGATGTTTTGGGTCAATGTATATGTATCACACTCGGTTGCTGATGAATTTCCTAGAAAATCAAACCCTCAAGTTGCCTTACTTTTTACTGAATACTTTGAAAAAGATGTCTGTAACTATCCAAAAGAATTTGGAGGATGTAGAACCCCACCTATATCATCACGGGCTTGTGAAAATTTTAATTGAAAAACAGTTAAAATATAAGAAGGACACCTGAGAATAGTTTTTGGTTAGAAATTTCTTTCAATATCCCCCTGAAACACCAGAGAGCAGTTCAGCAAGGAAGAGTAGGAGGAAGAAAACCAATCTAAAAATTCAAAACACTCCTACCAACACAACCAAAGAAATTAATCAAGAAGATAAGCTGCCTAAAAGTAGGAAGGGAAGAACTGAGGATAAGGAGCAAAGAAAACTAAAAGGGAAAAGAAACATAGAAGATGTATATCAAACCCCAGATCCTTCCCAAAAAGAAGACCACCAAACAGTGTCTGAAAGACTAGCTTATCTTCAGGAACAATCAGCTACAGCCAAGAAGAAAGGAAAACAGAAACAAAGTATGGAGGAAGAAGACACTAGTCCACAACATTTAAGGAGAAGCTCCAGGCTTAAAGGGAAATTAAGGACAATACAAACCAAAGGGCCCCACCTTATTGATTTAGGAGGGGAAACACCGGAAAAGCCTCCAGCAATTCCTCCTAGCCATAGCCCACACCATACTCCTTTTTCTCAGCTAGATTTTGACATGAGTCCTTCTCGGCCAGATTTGGAGATCAGTCCTTCTCAACAGGATTTTGGGGCCAGCCCAAGAAAAACTACACCTGAGGTAGACCTGAATCAGCAAGAGATGTATGATTATATAGAATCCTTAGAAAATACAGTCACAGGTCCAAGCACTTCATCTACCCAACCTAATGCAGCAAAAGAAACTCTAATCCAATCACTGAAATAAGAAATTTTTGAACTTAAGGTCTTAAATAGACACATCAAGAGAGATAATGAAACATTAAAGGAACAAAGTAGATTGGATAAAATCATTCACGACAACACCATGTTACACCTTGGGCTGTGGTAGAAAAAGAACAGGAAATTGAGAAAAAGTGCAGGAGGTTGAGTAGAGCACTTATCAACCTCAAATTCAGATGCTTGATGAGGAAGCCTAGGATGTTAGCAGTACCAAGAAAGAGGAGAAGAGGGCTGGATGTGCTGGCAGAGGTCTCCGAGCAAATGAACTAAAGGGAAGATAATCAAAGTTTTGGTTGCATGGGGACATGCAACACCTTCACAGTGGGGGTATGTTGAGCCCTAAACTTGCATCTTTCCTACACACTTTCCTAGACTCTTGCCATTCACCTAGACCTCCTAAGCTATCAACATCATTGCATATTCATCATAAAAGAGAATTTAAAGTGGTTTTTTAACTATGTCTTTTTGTTTGCTGTTTGAATAAGATTTTTGCTTATGAGCTGCAGAATGCAGCCACTTTCTGCAACTGGTTCAACTTTCCGCAGCCGTTTTTGTTAAACTCCAGGTTGTAGGTGTCATCCGGCAAAACCAGACACGTGGGCAAGCTAGAAATGACCTGGACATGGATCAGGTCCTATTGGTTTAGCCATATTCGTCAAAGAAAGCTATGGTCAATGGTGGTCAAAGAATGGTCTAACGGCAGCTGGACTCTGTTTTCAACCACATGAAGTATTTGTGGTTGTTTCTAGATCTCTAGAGGCACGCTGACACCTATAGGTTGCCCCATGATGTGAATCCAATAGCCTTTTTCAATAGATTGCATAACCTCGGCAACCATGATGCTAAATCCATGGACGCTATCTTTTACGTGTCTTCTGCCAACGTAATTTCTCAAGAAAACAGTTATAAAACTTTTTTTATAAATAACGCGTTTCTATACGCATAGTTCTTAGTCCTTTTGCTTATGTAATTTCACTGTTAAGTTGCTGTGCCGTGACACTAGTCCCACTATGATAATGCTATTTTGAAATATAAAAGAAGACTCTATTTCTACATGATTGCGTGAGCATAATTCTTGATTGATAGCCTGTTGACTGAGGCTGTGTAGAGGGCCCCTGCACACTGAGGTTTTGTTCTTTTATTGTTGTACAGTTTTATGTAGTGTTTCTTTAATTCCATTGCATATATTCCACAATTATTCACTTGTGTATATTTATTTCTATGATATCAACACTTCACTCCTATTCATGATTCTACAAGCTTTGTATATTACTGTTAACGCTGATCAGTGTGTGTGTATGTTTCAGGATAGAAGTAGGCCCGGGCACTTTTACACATTTCCTTTTGCAAAAACTAGTGACATGGAATCAATCTTTTTGCTGACTTGCTTTTCTTAGTTTTTTTTTTTTAATTCCAATTCTATTTTGTTGATTTCATTTTAGTTCATTTGCTTTGTTAGACAATTTAGAAATGAATTTGCTCAATTTGTTGATGTTTACCTCCGAAATCCATAGCTTAGACTACCTGGCGAGGGGTCAGACTATGAATTGATGTGATTTGATTTTAGTTTTACTTTTCTGCAATTAGATATCAGATTTCTCGAGTTGTTAATGATTACCTCCGAAAGCCATAGCTTAGACTACCTGGCGAGGGGTCATATTATGAATTGATGTGATTTGATTTTAGTTTTAATTTTCTACAAATTAGATATTAGATTGCTCATGTTATTGATGATTACCTCTGAAAGCCATAGCTTAGACTACCCGGCGAGGAATTAGACTATGAATGATGTAATTTGATTTTACTTTTATTAGATTGCAATTTTTGATTTGTTTGAAGTGTAGTAGCTTAATTCATTTTTCTATTTAGACAGCAGCAGGGATAATGGTTTCATGATCAATAGTTCATTTCTTGTTTGACTTAAGTAGTAGCACATCTTCATTTTTGTTCTGGTATTAAATTCATCATTAGTATGTTCTAAGACCCTCTGGAGAATTAAGATCTGGAAATCACTATAAAGGACAGAACTGCCTTATAACCTATATCCATACTTACCTTCTAGAGACTTAGGAATAGGATCTCCATTCACATTAGGAGACAAACAAAGATAAAAACCCCCAAAAGAAAATAAAAATAAAAAACGACAAAAGTAAGAAATAGGTTATCTTTCACATATAGTGCGCCACACTTCATCAGCTTACGAATCCCAGATTGATAATTAATCTAGCAATTTAGGACACACTAAATTGACCAAACAAGTTGATACATCTACAACAAGTTCCTTCATCAAAGACAATGATAAGGAAACCGACATATATTCTTGAAGACTATGATAAGGCAATTATGTTTAAGTATATTCTTGAAGATAAAAGTTTTTTTCTTCGTCTGCAATCAAGAAGGACAAAGAAAGGCCGAATTTGAAGGAAGATTACAAGCTCATAATTAAGGTGACACAAGCATTCTGAGAAAGATCGAAATCTTGAAGCATGAAGGATGATTAGAAGATATGTAAGGTAGGTGAAGTCACTATAATCTTGTGCAAATATAGTCATGTGAATCTCTCCTATCTTAATACAAAATTCTATGATCCAAGTATAATGGCAATGCAAGTTGTTGACTGCAAGGTGAAAAAAATGTTTTGTAATGACACAAAGACATGACAATATGATATGAGTTCCCTTCATCTGAGTTAACATTGAGAGATATGAAAAGAAGCCATATACTCATGAACAATGATATATTTTAAAAAATGACAGTGATCCTAAGTCATCATGATAAAAGCCATGAGGTTGTTCTATGATTCAAAGAGGGCATAACATGATAGTAGTACAAGTTTCTCTACAACGATATGTTTTGTCTCTACCAAATAAAATGCATGTCTGTGAAACGAGTCACTCCAATGATGTGTGTCATCTTTTCCAAAAATTTGACAACAATTCAAGTTCCTTCTAAGATGTAATCCATGTAAAGACTGGTTTTGAAAGTCAAGATGGTCTGCTAAGGAATCTGTAGTCTAATCCATCTAAATTGCAACAACATCAAAGATATTTCTTTGAATTGGCCACAAATTTGAAGGACTCTAGATAAGGAAAGAAGGAGCATTGTTTTGTGTCTTCTTGAGACCGATTTTAGGGCTGAGTTTGAAAAGGGGCAGATTGAATATTTGGAGGAGAAGTTTTGGCAATCTTATGCAACGTTTAAGGTTTTTTTCCACCATTTTGAGTCATAGACCCTTGAGTAGATTGCAGGTGGACGACTTACCTTTTGGGAGGGCTGAGAGGCCTTAGAAGAGGCACAATCTAGGTTGAAAACATAATCAAGGAAAATGAAGTTGATTGGAGGAGAACAAAGGTCTTAAGGGAGGTTTTGGAGCATATTTTAGGGATATTGTTGTGCCCTAACTAGAGCTCAGATTTGCATAGAACCCGAGGATAAGTGAAGCAACATTAGTTTCAGGAACAAGGTATGTTTACCTTTTTTGAATTGATATTTTGTTAATGGATGATTTTTCCTAGTTTATGATAGTTTGTGTTGGACATATTGAAGTTGTTGGAGGGAAGCAAGTAGGTGTTAAAAGGAGCCTTAATTTCATACCTGTGGAGGACTGTGTGTCTGCTAGGAGAGGTTGGTATTTGAGCTTCTGGGACTGGTATTTAAAACACATTTCTCCAAGGTCTAGAAGGCTAGAAATATGTTTCTCACAATCTAAAAGGGATAGAATCTTCCATATAATTGCAAATTTAAAGAAGGGTCTATTTTGGAGGATGAGTTATCTAGTAGGATTTCCAAAACTAGGTCACATCTCTCTATGGAAACTATGCAAGAAGTACAAATAATCCCTAGACAACGATGAATGATGTAGGCTACGATCGATAATTGTTTAGAGGCAGACTTGAATAAGCTCTTATACAATGAATAAAAGAGTTAATTCACTATTGTATGGGATAATTTATGAAATCCCTAAGGGCAATGAAGTAGTGGACATTCATTATCAAGTGGGTTGTGCTTGGAATACCTTATGTTAGAATACAAGTCACTATTGAAAGGTAGTTTGATTCGTGCCCTAAGGATTGTAAATTTGAAGCAAGAACAGGATAGTTAGAGGGGTAAGGACAAACATATAAGAGGTAGCTAGAGGACTGACAAGAAAGTTTATTTGTAGAACCTACGAGTTGGTCATTTTGGAAAGATGAGAATAACAACTAAAGGGTATAATTATTTATAACTATGGAGCTATGTTTACTGATAGAGATTGATTAGAAAGGTCAACCAAACTGTGTTCAAAACAATGGATTGGCTAACCTTGTTATAATCAGTTTGTTGAAGAAAATGTGTGATAGAATATCTTCAAGGAAAAAAGAAATGCAGGAAGTAGTGGTGGACACAGTTGAGGATGAAATACATGAAGACCTCAAGTATATAATTATAGACTATTAGGAGGGATACTCGGAGCCCTAGTTAAAGAAGTTGCAAGATGATAAAACTCAGTGATAAGAGGGTTGGTTGAGGAAGTTGATGTAAGGGAAGTTGGGGCTTATTAATGAATTTTCCCTGTTTGAGAGGGAGTGAGCATGGATTTGTCATCTTAGGTTGAGAGGGAGTAAGGTTGGAAACTGGTTATCCTTGTGTCATGTAATATGCCAATATTAACCACCATAAGTCTAGTGCATGCATCATAGATAGGGAGAACGATGGATTGAATTAGCATGGTTCTCCTTGTGTTAGGTATTGTGACAAATTAGGACTAATATCCTAAGTGAAGTACATGGGCATGGATAAGGAGAATGGTGGTTTGGATAAGAATCTTGGACATAAATTATTGAGTCATGTACTATGATGGATTAGGATAAAGATACTAAGTCAAGCACATGGAATTGGATAAAGAATAGTCTAATGGACAAGAATTTCCTTGAAGGAAATACTTCAGGTATCCTAGGTGGAGCATGTACATCAGTGAGGCGGTGTGGTGTCCCATGGAATGCCTCCCAAAATTGTGCTCTAATCCATTGGAAAGATACATTGTACTTGTCTGGATATGATGATGTTATCATTATTGATGATTATCAATCTAGATCCCTTCTTATGAGAATATTTCAACTTTGGATAGACTTGTTGAGTCATTACAAATACCTCCCTAGTTAAGAGGAGCGTTGGAAAAGAAACTAGGTTCGATCTTCATAATTGTCTTTATACTTATGTCATTTTGTATATTTTATGCATCAAGCAAAAGAATAAATAAAATATTGTTTTTCAAGCATGGGTTTCATGCTCCATGTTATGATCATCTAGGTCAAGCATGCATTTCATGCTCCTAGGGTTTGTCATGAGTCAAAAGACTTATTATCATATGTAAAATATCCTTTTGGGAAATTTGTATCAAGAAAGAAACATTATTTCTAAGTCTATAAAGTCAATTTGGAATCTCAAGACTGAGTTAGACCTGCCAGTAAAAGTCGGCCTAAAAGAGGCCTATTCGACCTCTTGAAAGGTGTATACATAGACAAATAATATGACCTATTGGAGAAAATACTTCACAAGTTTGATCTAAAATAAGAATAAGAAGAAAGAAGAGTGAAAAAGTCAAGAATAAAAGCGAGGAAGAAGGCCTAAAAAAATATCTTTTTTATCCACATGTGCAAGAAGATTAGGATTTTCTGTACAAATTGCAGGGGCCGAAGTTGCAGGTTCAAATTACAGACTTGAAGTTGCAGGATCGATATTTTGACAGAGGCAGATTTGGAAAAGTGTGAACTTCGTTGAATTTGTAAAAAATTGACTTATTTGGAAGAGATCATTTGAAGGGTTGACTTGGGGCTTGAGGAGGTATTGGACTTGGTCTTTCGGTATTGGAGGTATCATTTTAATTTTATTATATGAGAAGAAGATTGTTTGGGTTTTCCCCAGTTGTGGGGTTTTCCCTTGACATGGAGCCTATATCTTATGTTCTTTGTCTTTTGTGATCTTCATGTTTTTGATAATTACTTGATGAAGAAGTAAAATAAAATAAAATAATAAAATACCAACTAATATCACAAGTAATTATCATGTAAGGAGAATCAACATTAAACTACACTGTACATTGATTTTCCAACACTGATTAGCAAGTGGGATCCAAATATTCTCTTTGTGAGTGACATATATTGGATAAATATATTATTTTTCATTCATACTAAATATTTTATAGTGGAAAAATTGGAGGGATCAACTTGAAGGGTCATTTTTACTCGTGGTCCCAGTTTAGAAAATTTTGGGTGAAAAAAGTTAGGAGCCATTTTGGGGCCTTACATGACCACTTTTTATGGTCCCAACATTATTAAAAACCTATAACCCACTAATTTCAACAATGCAAGAATCACCTCAATGAAAGTTTGTGTGAAAAAGTTATGCCTCCACAAAGTTGACCTATCAAAATTTACCACCATAATTTGAGAGGATGCCACATCAAACTCTATTACTCATGGAAAAGGGGCTAGCCACGTGGGAACCATGAAGAAGAATATAAAATGGTCTAGTTTTAACTCATATTTGTTGAAGAATATAGGGAAACTAGGTAGGATGAGATTATTCTGATGATGATAACTATTTGTGAAGTACCTTTTACTTTTCTTATTATCAAAATCTTCTCTTCTTATTATTAGTGTGTGTTCTCTTACTTCATCAAATAGTTACCAAAACAAAAGGAGACAAGAACATAAGATTTTGGCTCTTAGCCAGGGCAAAACCTCTCTCTCCCAGAGAGGAAAACCCTTCTGCAAATTTCTTTGATTGAAGCTTCAATTGGCAAATGCCAAACCCTAGCCCCTTGACTAGTAGATCCTCCAAGCACAAGACACAATCTCCATTTTGCACCTTCTCTTATGTTCTTCAATCAAATCCTCCTTCTGCATCTCACCTTGATATCTTCTTTGGCACTTCTTCCGGTAACTGATGAAACCCTAGTTCTCCTCAGATACCTCTTATTTGGTGCCTTCCTTTCCTTCTCTACCTCGCTTGGCAATATTACTTCTGTTTGATACTTATACTAGAGAATAAGGCTCTTATTCCAATATATCTCTGAGTTAGAGGCTGATCCTATTAACCCTACTGCAGATCTGATTTCTTTACACATGTGGATAATATAGGGCTTGAAGTAGACATTTTTTACTTGCTTCTTTCCTTCGCTTTAGGTGTCCCCTTCGTCGCTTGATGATGAGACTTTGATTGGTGATCTCTTCTAGCCCCACCGAACTACTTCTTATGAATGCAATTACAGATCTAATATGGCAACAAAATGAGCCCTTTCTCCTTTGCACGTGTGACAGAAAAGAGCCCTAAAACAATCCAAAAATTTATATTTCTTTCTTCTCTTCTTTGCTAGCCTAGAAGAAACATTTTGTTCTTCTTTGCACCTCCTTCTTAAATTTCTTCCTTGCTGATTTTAGAGATATCTTGATGGTCTATTGGTGAGGTCAAACTACCTTATATATAGGAGTTTGTCCCTCCTATCTGGGCCAGCTTGAGCTAGTGAGGCAAACATGTCCTTAAGTGTACCAAAAATTCATTGCTTTGAGCCGACTTGAAGAGGAGACTTGTCTTTGCTTTGGAGGATCTCTTTTGACATATTTATTTGACTCTAATACATAGATTTACATAGTGCAACATGTCAACATGGGTCTTCAACAATTATATTGAATCTTTGACTTTCCTAGAAGCACTTAAACATGTGCTTGACCTATCAAATGGGCAAGAAATCCATTCTTGATAATGAAAAAAATAATAATTATTTTCTTTTACAAGTGTAAATATAAAAATTACATTTGTGAAGACAAAACCTAGTTACACTTTCTTCAACACTCCCTCTTAACTAGGGAGGTATTCATAAATCATTACAAGGTGTTTGGACATTTTCAATATAAAGAAATGACAGAAGAGTAATCGGATTCGAAATCCATCTATTATAGCATCATAGTAACCAACATTGTTTCCAAAACATGGCCTTGAATGACAGATATATCTTTCATTAGATCAGAGCACAATGTTGGAGAGACCAATCACTATAGACACCTTCATCATTGTCTCTCAAGGTACATACCCACCCGGGTGTTCACTGAGTATGATCTTCTAGGAATATTTTTATCTTGGGTTCCCATCCCTCAAAGAATATCGGTCCTCTTGCCTACTCTTCTCTTGGATTCCTTACACATCCTCAAAGAGCATCAGATTCGAGATGATTACCCAATCCTCCATTCTTTCTTCCCAATTGAAGACAAGAATGTTATGTCTATCTCTCCCTCTTAACTAGGGAAGATATGCCCATTCCTTTGAAGGAATGTACCCAAGCTCCCTCTCAATTGGGGACTCTATATATCGAAATTTTTTTCTTGTGGGTCCTTTAGCTGCTTAATAAATTTCTTTTCTTGATGTCATGATATTCAATCGAGCTTCTTCCTTGTAGGGAATCAACCATTGATCACTTTCCTTCTTAGTTCGTCATGTCATTCCTTTCTTCATGGAAAGTGTTAGGAGTTTTATTTGTTGTTTTAAGTTCCCTAAATTAAATCATCAACCGAGGATCGTAATCTTTGATTCACACTGTGTTTCGATTCAAGTTCCAAAATTAAGTACAAAATGCTTAATTCCTCCTTTCCATAAGCTCCACAAGATGAAGTGAAGAAACCTATTAAATCCAATCTTTATCCTATTTAAAATTTCAATAATAACTGACCTATCTTAATAATACACTCATAAATGAAATAGGTAAACAAATTGATGCAAATCCATTATGAAAAATGCTTCACGATTTATAGTTCAAGTAATATGGATCACTGTTGTAAAGGAATTCCAATCATTATTTAAATAATCCAGTCACTGTATAAATTGAACCATGATATCAAGGCTAGATTTACTAATCATGATGTAAACAAAGGAGAAGCTATTAAAAGATTCTAATCACCACCTAAAAAAACTTATCACAAGTTACTACAATTTACCACTCAGAAATCTTCAAATAAGAAAATATTCGATTCAAAAGAGACATATCACTTGGAAAGCTTAACTTCTTCAAAATGATGGGAATCACACAAAAACCAAACTCATATTGTATTCATGTGTTTACTACAAAACCAAAGCCACACGAGATTTAATCTAAATACAAGTGACACTCAACAAACATATTATTATGCTAAGAGAACAAGAAAGCTTTAACTAAGCCTAATTCTAGTTGTTGGGCATAAATCTTGGGACATATGAAGTCATAAATTTCCATCTTAAAAACTAAATACACACTGACTCTATTTAATTCCACACTAACTATACTTAACTAAGAAATTCAACCACTCATTCGAGACTAAGGCTATTACCACCAACTCAAAAAACCTTGCATGATAAGTATTAAAATTTAATCTCATTTCAATCCTTTTCTATCTATGTTAAGTTCAAAATCAACAGATCCAAACTTCACTATCATGGGCATTTTCATATAAGCATAACGCTACAGGATAAAAAGTGAACAAAATATAAAATCTATTTCAAGACATAGAATATAATGATCAATCCCTGTACCATTCCAAATTAAAAGCATTCCTTAAACAATCTGCGACATGCAACCATATTAAAGGGACCATTCATATGTAAAAAATTATTACTCAATGAAATCCTTATTGGTCTTTACAGATTCGAGGAATGAAATCGATTACATTTAGTTCAGACTTATGAAACAGGGTAAAGATTTTAAGCACGAAATGAAAATTGTGATTCTGAAATCCAAACAAGACTGACACTGCTAAAGGATGATCAAATATAATTCCTAAGATCTATACTAAGTACATAACTTGTTTCCAAGTCGTTGTGGGCCCTTGCCACTCCTGGAGCAAGTTTAAATTAATTCAATACTACTAAAAATGAAGGAAAAACCATGATACTCACAGAAGATTTAATGCCGAATCGAAATTATTTTCAAAATGCAAATTCAAATGTCATATACATCATTATATTGTCTCCTGAGCAAAGCGCACTAGCAAAAAAAATAATGAGTAGTCTGTTCTATTACTCCTTTCTCGCTAGCTTAGATACATAGCACATCAGGCCTTAAAAAGGTTCAACTGATGGAGGTCAGATCTAACTAATTAACCATAAAAATTAAATGAATAATCATCAAAACTAATCTGGGTTGTATGGAATCTCCGTGAGTGATTCTCCAGATGGATCTCAGATTAACTAGGCTGGGTACTGTTTTGGAAAAACTAATCTCTTTTTCAAGCATGAAGAGATTCATCTTAAAATGTACAAGATATCACTTGAATACCAATTGCTAGATAAGGTACAAAATCATAGTGCAGAGTTAGGTACAGAATGGTGGATAATCAATTGGGTGATGAGCTGTCCATCTTCATATGCTGAGACTTATGTTACCTGTCTACGTGCTTCCAAGTCTACGAGTCCAAATAATAATTAGTCAAAAATAATCCAATGAATATGATCTTGTTAATATATACTTAAAATTAATCAAAAGGAATGAAAATAGTGCTAAGTAAGTATTCTACCTCAAGTTACAAAATAACATATTTCGATGGTGATGGTGTAGTACAAAAAGGGTAAAAACGGAATAAGTGTCAGTAAAAATAGTAAGGAAGTAGGTGTAAATGGATACAAAAGTGGGGACCAACATAAAGTGGCCTTCTTGATACACATCTGGAACCTTCGTCATATGGCTACTTATTTCTCATCATGCTTCTCTTAGGAATTTCCATTCACCACATGAATGGCAGTTGTACTTGTATTTACAACTCTTGTTCCAGTAGCCTTGCATGAACTCATCCATTTATTATTCAAGAAATAAAAAATAACATTAAATCAAATAGTAACTTATAATATGGCTTCTCATCATGAATTTTTGTTGGCTTGAATCATCAACATCCTGCATGTTCATATCTCCAAGGCCTCTCGAAGTGTCAAGGGTTCTTTGATCTTTTTCTTCCTTGGTTAGAACTTTCATGCCTTCTTTTAGGAGATGTCTCAACAAATCTATTATATGTTAATTCCTAGTGTCCATGGTGTCCTTTTATCCTTGATGCCTTTTCCCATTTTCTTCTTTATAGGTTCTCTTTTCAACCACCTCATACTTCATATGAGGACATTTCTCATGTTGACCTTTATTATTGTGTGAACCATGCCTTCGTGCATGTTCTCAATGAAAAGAGATCTACCCTATTCTAGATCATGTTTCCAGAGCTATTTTCCATGCTCATTAATGTAAATGACATGACATGACTTAATGTAGATGCATACATACCTCATCTTAGTTCTTTCCTAGATCATTTCAGCTTCCTTTGACAACTTCCTTGCTTGAGATTATCTAAATCTTCTTCACTTTGGTACATCTTTCTCTACCTAAATATCATCCTTTCCTGAATCCCCATAAATGGAATTCCTATCGAGACAATTACTTTTCTTGAAATTCATGAACCTTCTATTGAAGATTCCATCGGAGGATCCTTATAGTCCTCATTTTGAAAATGCTCCTTCCTGTTGATGACAGTGGCTTTCTAAGATGATTCTTCCTTGTCATGATCATTCCTTTATGCATTGATGAGGTCATTCAATGGTTACATCCTTCCTACATGAATATCTTTACTTGAGCTATCTCTACATAATGATCCTATATTCCTGAAGATTCCATTCTCATAAATCATGGATTCTATCCTATTGCTACATGTTCCTATGATACTATTGACGGTGCTGGAACCGCCAACATTCAGGGGATCTCCTCGGTATGAAGTCCCAACTAAACCTCACACCATTTGGTGTAGAGTCCCATCCAGTATGATGGCCCAATTTCCATTTACTTAGAGATCTGCCTGGGCTTTGGCTGTCAGAACATGAGAGTGTTACGATGGTATCGTGAAAAAACAAGGTACGTGTGCCTGGTGAGTGAGTGCATAATGTATCTGTGTCAAGGTTCTCTTACTGCAAAAGGGGGAGAAAAGTGAGCCTATAAGTGAGAGGTAGTAGTACCACCCAGGAAGAGACACATATGAACTAGGAATGGTGTGTCCAATGTATAGCGTAATAGTCCACAACGGACGTGACAGTTGTTAAAATCAAAGTGCAAGGGAAAATACATACACCATCCAACAGAGTAGTCCACATAGATGTGACAGTCGTTATAACTAGTAAACAAGATGGGTCTGTCTAGTTTCTAGTGGAGTAGTCCACATGGGCGAGATAATAGTAACAACTAATACAACACATTCTCAAAAATGTAAGTCCTAAAACAACCAAAGTAGTTCAACTATCTCAGTACAAGTTAAGCAAATATGCATTACAAATGCCAAAAGAATAGTCTTACAAACATCCACCAGACATGCATGAAAATGTGTTGGCCTTAATAGGCTTCTGCATTAAGAAAAAATTCCAAGACACATATGTAAATCATACATCACTAGCCACAGTAGTGGGACATTAGAGCCACTCCTCTCTCCTCAAAGAATTGACTGAAAACTCTCTATGCTTCATGGGAGGAGCCAATATGAAAAGTCCTTTTCTCATACAATGAGGGGATATATATAACCAAGGGTGATGCTTGGCCCTTGTGACTCTTGGACTTCCCTCATGACTATTCAACTTCCTATGAATTTTCAACTAAAATGACTCTTCAACTTCATGTGTGCGTCCATTGGACTTTCACTTTACATTACATTCAATTACAACAAGTATGGCCCATAATAGTGATGTGGACGACACAACTCATGATGCAAGTCAACATGGAATTGCTGACATTTACTGGTTGACTGTGGTGTCCATGTGAAGCTGCCGCGCTACTAAGTGATAGATGTGTTCTTGGACATGCTTTATCTTCTCCTCCGCATGGCTTGATGTTGTGGGGTCTTCAATAGTCTTGGTCATGCAAGATGGTTCCATGCATGTATTATTTTCGATTGCTGCTTTATGTGCTTTATTCGTTCGTCCGACTACAAGTAACTCTTCTAGAATGTGTGCTCCTTATTCATCCCATTCATCGTCTCGCCATGTTCCATCAATGTACATGTTCTTGCAATTCACTCATGACGGGATGATATCAAATCCAAAACCTCCTAGTTTAGCATGATGCATTGTTTTCGTGTTCGGGTGACAGGGATAGAGGATATTTCAATGAGATATCATAGAGCACAGCTCAGTTTGGGATGAGGAACTCTAGGCACAATCTTCACTATCCAGGAAAGCTACACAGTGGCCACTGGGAGGCAAAATTGTGCAGTGAATACCACCAGTGGGAGCTGGAAGGTGGGACCTTGCTGGGCAGTTTTGCGTAGATTATGTAGGGAAGAAAAGACATGGTTGCAGAGGACCAGTTGGGAATTTCTGGGGAGGAATATAGGTCAGAGCAACAAGAAAATTTTGTGCAATTTCTAGAGGGAAGACAAAGCATGGCAGTGGAGTAACAACTGGGCATTTCTGCGCAGTTTTGGAGAGCAGTGAGTCCCAACTGAGGGAGGTCACTAGGAGGAAATATCTACACAATTTATAAGAGAAGTGTAGGACAAAGTCTCTGTGTAATGTAGGGTTCTAGTAGACAGGAAGGAGGCTTGATGACTTCTCTTGAAAAATGCATAGTTCAGATTAGGCATGGAGGCAGTTTCTGCATAGTTCCGGGGAGGAAGACATGCTGCTTATCTCTGAGATTGCGCAATGCAATTGACCCAAAGGAAAACCTCAAGCACTACGTAGTTCTAGTTAGCAGAGCAAGGTACTGAGGGCTGAGATTGTGCATTGCAGCTCCGTCGAGGCCCAGTGGAAAAGGGTTGTCCAATCGAAAAGATCTTCAGGAAAATGGCTAAGTGTGGGAGGCAACTGAACTTGTGCAGACTTAACATTGTGATCACACAGTTAGCATACTTTGATGAAATGACAACATAGACCACCAGGACAACAAGAAACAACATGCCCCTTGCGAGACTGTCTTAAAGCTGAGAGCAAAAAGCATGACACTTGAGATGAACATTTGGACGACCGTGACGACACTTGCGCGACAATGGTTGCAAATTTGTGTGTGTGTAGGACAGATGTTCACAAAGCAAAGATAACCCAAACACACAAAGAAAAACCTCCAAAATCACCAGAACAAGACTGCAAGCATGCCAAAGCAATCAACATGCCAAAGACGACAACTAGTCCAACAAGCGAAAGGGAGCAAGACATGTAGAGGAAACACATGGAGTGAATTTAGTGCTTGCAACCGTGCATGTCATTGAAGACAGAATGATATGACGATGATCAATAGTCCTTAAAGCTACAATAAGAGATGTATTTCAAAAATATGTGATTTTCTTACATACCTACCCTCCAAAGGGTTATACATCTAACAAACTCTTCGTATGGTCCTGATCTTATATAAATTGGGTTCCTTGGTCTTTCTCTTCAACTCCTTGAGAGTCATCTAGCATGTCATAATTCCTTGCGGTCACTGAGAGATACATCTGTGCAGTTTCAGTGGGCAGTGGCTGTTGCCGGGATGAGGTCTTGGGTGGACACCTCTATGCAGTTTCTAGATGCAAGGCAGATTGGACAACTTAGGGACAATGCTGCACAATTTTGGGATGCAAGACACTGCCACGGAATGAGCTCCTGGGAGAACACCTCTACATAGTTTCTGGATGCAAGGAAGACTGGGAAGTTGAGGGAAAACACTACGCAGTTTCTGGAGGATGATGGGTTCCGGAGTAGGCTAGGGACAAAGATTGAGGGTTGCAGATGTGAAGCGAGCAGTTCAGGAAATCTGGATGAGGCTAGTTTGCTCGAGGAACTCCAGAATTTGGCTAAGTGTGGGATCAATGAAGCCAATGTGAACATGGATAGGACTTGACTACAATCACACACTTGAACACTTAGTGACACAACATAGACCATCCAAAACATATGAAAACATACTTTGCTTAATGCAACAACCTTTGTGACAAGAGAGTGTGAAGTGAGTGCGAGACATGTCTATGTGATGAGAACAAATCATACACACAAAGATTTCCCCTTGAAGTAGAACAAACTTCCCTTTGCATGACAAGAAATAATCCCCATGCCCAAATATGACACGTGTAATATAAGATAAAGCATGAATGAATCTTAAGATCAAAGAGGGTAGCTTGAGATCGTCAGCTTACTGATAAGTGACTAAGGAATGATTGATCACATGATCTATGATAGGCTCCGAAATTTGAGTACAGGCCAAAATTTTGGAGGGTGTTGCAGTTGCTAAAACACTTGGTGACACACTAGTTGAATTCCAACTTCTCTATCTTGGTTCATTTTAGGGAGGGCCTTGGTCCATTAGGGAGTATTGATTCATCATGTAGATTAATTCGACTTCCCGTTTACCCCATAGGCAGACATGGTCCCCTGTGTTCCTTCTCAATTGAACATGACATAACATTCAACTAGTTCACAATGTTTCGAATTGGGAAGGGTAGTTTGGCTCATGAGCTTAATATTTTATGAGTACAAGTTTTTCATCTATGGTGTTGCTTCATTTCCATTAGGCCTAAATAGTACCCCGAGGGAGTCACACAGGAACACATGCATTGCACTACTGCTAGGAAGCCTAGACAGTATCCCAGTGGAGTTTCTTGCTTCACCTCTCTATGCAGGAAGCCTTTATCTTCTTATGCCTTTGTTATTTTTGAAAGAGAACTATGCATAGGCACTTATTTATTTTTGGGGTGGAAGAGGTGTCCTGACTTATTGAGAGAAAGAGAGGTTTTTCCTTCAGAGAAGCATATAAAGACCTCTGATTTAGGTTTTCTCGTTTAGATTTTCTCCTTCTCCATTTCTACTATTTGGATAAGATTGAACACACCAAAGAAGAAAACCGAGTACATGCATGAGTTTCCTAGACTGGACACAGGTTCATGGTTGGAACAAAGCTCTCCTTACGGATGGATCATATTTTCCTTCAAGATGCCATTGACCAAAAGTTGCAACCAAACACACAGAATTCAGACACAAGAGTAGCCAAGTGCTATAGTGTCACAAGACTCTTTTAACTCCAACCACATACACATTCAAAAGCTAGGACGTAGTAAGGAACAACCCTCATGCGCGTAAAAGGAAAATTGAACAAGGAAGATAACAAAGCAAACAAGAAGAAAACACATAACCATGAAACAATATAAAAAATACAAGAGAACAAAATGACCAAAGAAAACATGATGTAAAATTGAAATAAGAAAACCATGACGGACTACAAGTACAAGATGAGTGCAAGGAAGGGAAAATTATGATGCATCTAATCCTACTCCTATCCTAACATCTAAATGGTTGGGGTTATGTGAATTGAAATTTCTAGTGAAGCCACCGTAGTCGTTCCTGACATACATACACAAACATACAAGCGATTGAAATAGATAAATACTAGTGTGCAACAGAAAATACAAAAATTTAAACAAGCTGTACACAGAAAGGAAGGTCTTGTCTGTGGGCAGAGAGATGTGTCACAACCACCCAATACACATGCTTACCTCTATGATGGATACTATTTCTAAATAAACTTCAGAAGCTTCTTTCAAGTGTGTCCTTATTTGCATTGAGCTTCGTAGCAAGTGCGAGGAAGGATTGAAGCTTGTTACCTGCAACATGGCTTGCCAAGTAAGATTGTTCCAGTCATTCAACGATTGGGTCATGAAATTCATAATTGTTGTTTGGACAACCTCGTGATCTGTGAAAGGGTGTATTTTTTATTTGAAAGACAAGATCACGATGGGAATATTGTAAGGACAAATAAATCTGATCATCCTCAAAAGTCATGCCAAGACAGTGAGGACTTGCCATAACCATCAACGCAGACTAAAGTGCCTCATCTACTTGATGGAAATATGAAGAGAGAGATGTTATATAATGAAGATCAGAGAGTGCAAAGTAACTATCATTGGATGTGATGATGGGAAAATGATAAGCCGAGTGACAGTCACCCAAGATAGAGGAATGATCAGATGAGCTGGTTGAGACATCAGATTCCTAGTTTGAAATGAACAAAGAAAAATTCATTTGAACAATCTTGCAAATGCTTTGAACAATGGAACCAAGTTCGCTGTGAGCTAGACATGACGGATCACCTTCCTGCAACTGGTGAAAAACTGCGTAGGCATCATGGTGATCACAAGAATTTAAAAGAGATGCCAACATTGCGAATGTGTGAAACCAATTGGGGAGAGGAACTTGATTCATGTGATAGCTCATGCGTGCATCATCACACATGGGGATTACTGGTGTGATGAGTGGGCAGATTCATAGTACAAGATTCACAAGAAGATTGAGGAGTTGATCATGAGAGGGAAAATTCAATAAGTATGATTGCAGGAAAAGACAGTCTTTGAGATGATTGACTTCACAATTCCATGATTTCATGATAGATGTATATTCCCAACCTGAGTTTGATGTAAGATATTTTCATGAAGATGGATGTGCTATAATAGATTCGTGGATTCGGTCATAAGTAAAAATTTTAAAATTTGAAAGATCACACCCGAAATACCAAACATGTTTTACACGGGGATCCACACTAAATGAAACCATGCGAATAGACATATTGTGTGTGAGAAACCATATCCAATTTAGTTCGTGGGGCTTACTAGAGTCACGAGGTCCTGACATAACCATCAATGGATGTTGAAGTGCCTCTACTCTCTGGCACATCCCGAAACTTTCCAGAATTGCAAAATCATATCTTGAAGCATGAACTAGATCATGTATGGCTTGAGGATGGCTACTGTTGCTGATTTCAAAACTTCTCTAAGGATGAATCCATATCTGTCACAAGTTTCACCAGATTTTTCAGCTTTAGCAAGATGATTTGAAGAGTCATCTTCATTCACACGAAGAGTTGATGGTGAATGGGAAGAACACTCTATGATTAGGTTGTTTTTAACTTCATCATGGACAAACTCACTACCTTGTGTTAATCAAGGAGATAACTCATCGGATGGATAAGTAAGAGAACATGGAGTATCTCCACCGCATGTAGATGTGTCATGAATGGTAGGACACAAGGGTAAGTGAGGTGAAGAGGAAGTTTCAATATGGATGTCTTCTTTGATTGAAGCATATTCTAGATCTAAGTTAAAGTATTCATGAGAAACTGAAAACACACATGATGTGCTTGGGAGTTTGTCACGACATATGGAATCATGGGAGTGATGATTGCCCAAGACTGGGGGTTGATCGAAAGAATTGATTGTACAGGATGTTCCACCAATATTTGCAGATTGAGTATCATTCAAGAATGGAAGCTCATTATTTTGATACAGACAATTTTGAAATAAAGAGGGAAGAATAATAGATTCCTAACCTTTTTGTTCCTCTGCCTGTGTAATGTGACTGCCTTGCACTTGACTGCAATTTGATCCAACATCGTGAGAATCAAGTGAATGCAAAAAACTGGCTGGTGAAGTGGATTGATTAAGCGAGTCATGGTACAAGGAGTCATGGCTTGTAGATGATAGAGGATGGTAGAGATGAAGATCGTATTCGAGACATGGGTTATGCATGTTGATGTCCTCTTGTGGAATGGAGAAGTGAGTCTTTGCTGTAGGCTTCCTAAGTCATTTTGGAATTTCAGATGAGAATATGGGATGGGGACATGATGCACAGATTTCTCAGCTTTGAAATCACCACAAGGGGGCACCCACTGTGCAGATTTCTCATCTTTGCAATCATCGGAAGGGGGCACCCATATTGGGACTGGAAAGAGAGGAGGACAAGGAACAAATGGGGTGTTGTGATCCTCCTTTGCAATCTGAGGTGCCTCATGATTCATAAGAGTTGGGGAGGAAGGGAAATAAGGAGGTTCACTGTATTGAGAAATATGAACCAAGCCTTTATTCTCTTCTATCAAGAAGTCAAAGTTCACAAGCTATTCAGGAATTTCGTAACATAGATGATGTGATAAAAAAATTCCTCAACTAATTCTTCAGGCTCCATGCTTAAACGACATATTTTGTCATGGAAATCCAGGTGGCTATACTCATCGAACGTTTTAATCATCATTTTGGCAAGATGACCAAATGAATTGATAGAGGCAAAGAGTAATGTGTAACACTAACGTTGAGAATGAACTTCAAATGTGAGGGTGAGTAATATAGTCCAGACATTGATATGAAAATCACTCGATCTCAGTTAATTAATGAAGGTATTACAGACCCATGTGCTAGGGGTGTGCCTATGTTATTTTAAGCAATAGATCGATAAGATTGTGAAATACACAGGCACTTGAAACAGTAAGAGAAACACAGTAAGAAAATACAAAACACAACAAATTTAATAAGGAGTTCACCCAATCCTCCTGGGCTACGTCTCCTAGTCTACCCTTCAGTGGTGGCCTTACTATTGTGTCTTAAAAAGTAGAGTTTTACAACAGTGAGCTCAAATTGAGTCTCACTTTAACAGATAATGATCAGTAGGACTATACTTGGATCCCCCAAGTCTCTAGAGTACACAAACTCCCCTTATTGAATCTCGACCTCAACTGGTCTCGGTGGTATGAGTCCAATTTGGTACTCAATACCTGACAAGTATACACAGAGGAGTTGCTTGAACCTCTCAAGCCTTCTCTGGAGTTCACAAACTCTTGGACTCTCTCTACCTCTGTCTATTTGATGCTGCCTTTGCTCTGTAGGTCAGCTTGGCTTCTCTATTCTTTGTAATTCACTTCTTTCTCTACTTCTGTTCTCCTTTATTGCTTCTCCTCTATTCTCTGCTTTCTCTGTTTGTTTGTGGCTTAAAGCCAATCTGCTCCCTGATTGCTTGTTTCCTCTTCTCGGCTCTCTGGATCGCTTGCCTCTGTCTGCTGGAATTCCCCTGCTCTGCGTCATCATCGCTGTGTAATGATTCACAGAGAGGTGGCCATCTGTTTCCTCACGAACTGAGTGTCAGTTCTTTTGAACGGTCGTTATTTCCATTGCTCCAAGATTGCCTGCGAAAATGATTCCTCTCCCAACTCATCGGTCATGTCGGACCTCAAATCTCATGTACCTCAGTCTATTTCCTTGTCAAATCTGGTCTTCCATCGGGTTGATTCTCCATCGTTGATCTGGAGCCTCCAGATCCTACGGTCTCTGTCTATATCACGTGGGTAAGTTGCTCGACTGTTACTCACACGATGTAAGCGGGTTTCTCTCTCATTCACTGGACACGAATCCCCCAGTGTGTGGCATCGTGTTGAACTCGGTCAAACCCGCTTACTGCTCAAAGTGCATGCGATATCCTGCAGGTTTTGGGCACGGGACCCGCCTTTTGACGGTTTCCACATGGTTTCCTATTTTCCTCGTGACCGAGCACTCAGGGCTTTCCTTCACTGAGATTTTTGCCTTGCGATATGTGATTAGCGCTTTGCGTGAATCGCATATCAAAAACTGCCTTTGTTTTTGGATCTGGGCTTCCAATTGCCAACTTGTGTCCATGCGCGATCTCCATGGGCCAACGGTCAGTGCGCTTTGACCGAGGGTCCTCGTTGTTTTGTGTTGGCCACAAATTTCCATTGTCCAGAGGTCATTTCTGATAAGCTCGTCATTCATAAGATTTTGAAGCCTGACATAATTTGAAACAGTCATGGAAATGTTTTAAGGATCCAATTCAGATCACAACATTCCCACTGAAAAAGTTTTTGGACCACCAAAAGTTGGTTTTCAAGCATCGACTAAGTGAGGGTATAGCTATCTCACTTGTCCAATCTCTATCCATTTTGCACTGCTTGGCTTGGAACCCTTGAGTCCAATCCTAAGGTACTCAACATCTCCTCTACGTGTCGTCCTCACCTTCCTGTCCAGAACTGTGTCTTCCTGCAATTCATTGAGATATTCAGGTGATAGATCATCAATAGAAGGCAATTGATTCTGCTCTTCGGGATCTTCAATTAATGAAGGTTCAAATAGTCTCAAGCTGTCTGCATTAACGATTGAGTAGATGTGCATGTAAGTTGGTAAATCAAGGCAAAAAGCATTCTCACCAATTTTCTCAAGTATCTTGAAATGTCCATACCTGATTGGCTTTAGCTTTTTACCTTCACCTTGCATTCCGTCCTTACTGATATACAGCCAGACTTGATCACCAACTTGGAAAATCTATCTGATGCTTGTCATGCCTTGCTTTGTATTTGGCTTCGCTCTTTTCCGGCTGTTCTTGTACTGCCTGGTGAATCTCTTGGATTTTTTCAATGAACTTGGTTGCCTTATCCACATCACCGTGTCCATCAACTATTATGTCTTTACCAAAGACAAAATCCAAGGGAGACCTTGGTGTCAAACCAAAACAGGTCTCAAAAGGAGATCTTTGTGTAGAAGAATGTTTTGCTCGGTTGTAAGCATGCTGCACATAACACAAATGTTCATCCCAAATTTTGGGATGCTTGCTGCAATAGCCTCTGAGCAATTGGATCACTGTCATGTTGGCTACTTATGTCTGGCCATCTGTGTGTGGATGAAAGGCTGTGTTTTTCTTCAGTTTGGTGTCCATCAGTTCCCACAGACTCAACCAAAACTTCCCAACAAATTGGGTGTCTCGATCAGATACAATGGAAATGGGTAATCCAAAATGAACCCATACATGCTGGAAGAACAACTTTGCATTTTTTCAGCTGTAATTTGTTTATTACAAGGTATCAAAATACACATTTTGCTGAACCTATCCACAACAACATATAAATATCATGACCTTTCCTAGATTTAGGCAGTCCTCCAACAAAGTCCATGGAAATACTTTCCCAAGGATGAGAAGGAACTGGTAGTGGAGTGTACAAGCCTAATTTTCTATTGTTGGGCTTGCTTTTAGCACACATGGTACACCCTCTTACATATTTAGAAATTGTCTCATTCATTTTTGGCCAATAACAAAATCTTTGCAGCCGTGCAACTGTTTTACTTACCCCAAAGTGACCTAATATTAGAGATGTGTGTGCTTCTCGAATTATCTTTACTCTTTGAGTTTGTGGAATGCATAGCTTCCCACAATGATACAAGAGTTGGAATCCAATTCTTCTACTCATTTGCCTTGACTTAAAGTTGCATATACATCTTTAAAATCTATATCTTGAGCATATTGTGTAGCTGTCATGCAGTACAGAATTATGCTTAAGTATAGTGGATGCATTTATAATAGTCTAATAACATATCTGCACTTTATTGTGTATTCCCTTTATATCTGATGACTAAATGAAACTGTTGTAGAAACCCATCCATCTATAGTTCTTGATTGCTGCAACTTAGTTTGGGAGTGTAGATATTGAAGTGGTTGATGATCAATATGTATAACTGTCTCTTTGCCCATTAAGTATTGTTTCCACTTTTTCACACTCTGTAATAATGCATACAATTCTTTATCATATGTGGGATAGTTAACTACTGCAGAATTAAATGTCTCAGAATGATAACATATGGGTTTACCGTGCTGTATCAACACTGCTCCCATCACATAGTCACTGGCATCTGTTTGGATCTCAAATGGTCTTTGAAGATTGGGCAGTGCTAGTACTGGTGTTGTACTAATCCTTCCTTTCAAGGTGTCGAAGGATTTCTGTTGTTTGCCTCCCCACTGAAACACCTTGTTCAATCCTGTTAAAGCATGTAAGGGAGCTACAATTAAGGAAAAGTTAGAAATGAACTTTCTCCAATATTGCGCTTCTCCTAAGAAGCTTCTCACTTCTGTAGCAGATTTGGGTTTAGGCCAGTTTACAATGACTGCCACTTTAGAGGGATCTGTCTTCAATTCACCACCCCCTACTATATGTCCCAAATAATTCAAAGATGTTTTGTAAAATTCACATTTTTAGAGTTTAACATAAAGCTTTTCTCTTTTCAAAACATTTGGTGTCTACTTAACATGCTTTAAATGTTCTTTCCACGTTTTGCTAAATATAAGAATGCCATCCAGATATACAATAACAAAATCATCAAGAAAAGGTTTGAGCACATCATTCATTATACTCATGAAAGTAGCAGGAGCATTAGTCAAGCCAAAAGGCATAACCAGCCACTCATACAATCCCTGCTTTGTTTTGAAAGCAGTGTTCCATGCATCTTGCTCTGCAACTCTGACCTGATGATACCCACTATTCAAGTCTAACTTGGAAAAATAAACAACTTCTTTCAGTTGATCTAATAAATCATCTATGCAAGGAAGGGGATAACGATTTTTGATCGTTATCTTATTCAATGCTCAGTAATCAATGCACATTCTCCACGAGCCATCTTTCTTTCTCACCAAAACGATTGGAGACCCACATGGTGATGTGCTAGGTCTGATGAACCCCTTCTCGAGCAACTCGTGCACCTACTTCTTGATTTATGCATTCTCTAAAGCGGACAACCTGTACATCCCAATGTTAGGAAATGGAGCATTGTGCTGCAAATTAATATCATGCTTTATTTCCTTTTTGGGTGGTATACCTTTAGGTTCTTGAAACAAGATATCATATTCTGAAACAACTTTTTCTAAATCAGCTTGCTGTTTAGCATCATAGCCCTCAAATACATTGGTTTTATCAGGTTTCTTTTCCTTTACAATGCAGATCTTTAGGTTCTTGAAACAAGATATCATATTCTAAAACAAATTTTTCTAAATCATCTTTCTATTTAGCATCACAACCCTCAAATACATTGGTTTTATCAAGTTTATTTTCCTTTACAACCATCAGTAAAAATTGTTTGCATGAATTTACAATTCGTTTCATCTGCCCTGAGTTTATGAAAGTATAATTATTCTTGAGCTTATGAGCTCTTACAAAGTATTTGATTCCATCTTTAATGAGTAGATACTTGTTCTCAGCTCTATAGAAAATATCTTTTCTATCATACAAGTAAGGACTTCCTAAAATAATTCCACATATATCCACAGGAACTATATCTAACTCAACCTCATCTACAAATGCTAACCCAAAAGAAAACTTAAGTTTACATTGTCTAGTCACTTGTGCTTTATCACTTAACCAACCTAATGGGTATGGTTTCTTGTGAGGTGTAGTCAGTAATCCCAAATTCTTTACAATTTCTTCAGAAATTAAATTTACTTGTGAGCCACTATCAAACAAAGTATCAATCTTTTGATGCTTGGAAATAACTCGAATATGGAAAAGCTGATGTATTTTTCTCTCATTTTCTTCATCATTAATAGATTGTGCAAAATTACTAGTAGATGCTTCAGAATTTTTACCTTTTATACCTGTGGTTGCAATGGTTGCTTCATCTCCTGAGTCTGACCCCAAATCTTTCTGAATAGCTGTAGCAGTCTTCTTCTTCTTGCCCTCAAACTTCTTAGGTCTCAGCTCTAGATGTAGAATCCAACAATGCTCATCATCATGCCCATCCTTCTTACAGTGAGTGCATGAAGACTTGCTTTTCTGTGTAGTGTTGGCCTTCCTCTCTTTCCATTTCTGTTTACTTTTCTCCTTATTCTTGCTTGCAATGGGCTTGGATGATCCTCCAACTTCTGGGTTCCCATTCTTTCCTCTAGCTTCTAGATGCGTAGCTTGAATAGATACCTCATCTATACTAGTGGGTTAAACATGAGGATAGTGTGCCTCATGTAGCAGTGTATACCACCTATGTACTTCAATAGAGTCTCAGGTGAGTCTAATGAAATTCCTAGAATCAAAGCTCTCTTCATAAATTCTTGGGTGTAACCCTGTACACTTTGCCCTTTCAATTGGCGAAGAGTTTGCCAGCTCATCATGGCTTGCTGCATGTAAGCTAGTGGATAGAATTGCTTTTTGATTGCAGAAACAAATTCACTCTAGACAGAAAGAATCTTATAATGTTTCTTCATGTCAGATTGTGTTCTGCCTTCCCACCATACCAAGGTAGTGCCCCTGAGGCGTAGACTGGCCAGCTGAATCTTACTTTTGTCTGAGTCGATACTCTGCACTTTGCAATAAACATCAATTTGTCTGATCCAATTATCTAGCTTCTCTGCATTCAACTCCCCATCATATATTGGTAAATCAAATTTAACATCTAATTTAATCAAAGATGTCTTCTTTTTATGTTCAGGGCTATTAGGAGGTGTGAGAAAGCTTTCTTCTTTCCCTTTGCCTTTTGAGTGGTCATGGAGGAGAGGCTCTTCTTCTCCTTTATCTTGTTTGGAGCCTGATGAATCTTCATCCTTATGTTTTCTAAAGTCCTTGTACATTTCCTCTACCATGGACCTCATGGCTAGGAAACTATCTATAAATTGAGGATTTGGTCCCAAGGGACTTTCTTCTGACATTTTCTTCTGAGGATATACTCTTCCAATCTCCAGGTTAGTTTCAACCAACTCTCCTTCTCCTAATTTAAGCTTTGATCTAGTTAGCATTCAACAAAAAAATCCAGCACAAGCTTGTCTAACCTTAAACAACCTAGAGCTCTGATACCACTTGATCTGAAAATCACTTGTGAATGATCTCAGTTAATTAATGAAGGTATTACAGACCCATGTGTTGGGGGTATGCCTATGTTATTTTAAGCAAAAGATCGATAATATTGCGAAATACACAAGCACTTGAAACAGTAAGAGAAACACAGTAAGCAAATACAAAACACAACAAATTTAATAAGGAGTTCACCCAATCCTCCTGGGCTACGTCTCCTAGTCCAACCTTCAGTGGTGGCCTTTCTATTGTGTCTTAAAAAGCAAAGTTTTACAACAGTAAGCTCAAATTGAGTCTCACTTTAACATATAATGATCAGTAGGACTGTACTTGAATCCCCCAAGTCTCTAGAGTACACAGACTCCCCTTACTGAATCTCAACCTCAACTGGTCTCAGTGGTATGAGTCCAATTTGGTACTCAATACCTGATAGGTATACACAGAGGAGTTGCTTGAACCTCTCAAGCCTTCCCTGGAGTTCATAGATTCTCAGACTCTCTCTGCCTCTGTTTGCTCGATGCTGCCTTTGCTTTGCAGGTGAGCTCAGCTTCTCTATTCTCTGCAATTCACTTCTTTCTCTACTTCTGTTCTCCTTTTCTGCTTCTCCTCTATTCTCTACTTTCTCTGTCTATTTGTGGATTAAAGCCAATCTGCTCCCTGATTGCTCGTTTCCGATTCCTGGCTCTTTGGATCACCTGCCTCTGTCCACTAGAATTCCCCTGCTCTGCGTCATCATCTCTACGTAAAGCTTCACAGAGAGGTGGTCATATGTTTCCTCACGAACTGAGTGTCAGTTCTTTTCAATGGTCCTTATTTCCGTTGCTCCAAGATTGCCCACGAAACTGATTCCTCTGTCAACTCCTCGGTCATATCGGACCTCAAATCTCATGTGCCTCAGTCTATTTCCCTGTCAAATCTGGTCTTCCATTGGGTTGATTCTCCGCTGTTGATTTGGAGCTTCTGGATCCTACGGTCTCTGTCTATATCGCGCGGGTAAGTTGCTCTAATGTTACTCACGTGATGTAAGCGATTTTCTCTCTCATCTGCTAGACATGCATCACCTGGTGTGTGGAATCGTGTTGAACTCAGCCAAAACCGCTTACTGCTCAAAGTGCACATGATATCCTGCTAGTTTTGGGCACGGGACCCGCCTTTTGACGGTTTCTGCACGGTTTCCTATTTTCCTTGTGACTGAGCACTCAGGGCTTTCCTTCACTGAGAGTTTTTCCCTGCAATACGCTATTAGCGTATCAGAAACTGCCTCTTTTTTTGGATCTGGGCTTCCGATTGCCAACTTGCATCCATGCACGGTCTCCATGGGCCAACGGTCAGCGTGCTTTGACCAAGGATCCTCGTTGTTTCGTGCTGGCCACAAATTGCCATTGTCCAGAGGTCATTTTTGATAAGCTTGTCATTCATAAGATTTTGAAGCCTGACATAATTTGAAATAGTCATGGAAATGTTTTAAGGATCCAATTCGGATAAGACATTTTTGTACTTTATCTTGTGGTGTAGGAAAAAGTTTATAACTTGGCACACATGCACATGAAAATATGGTTCACCCTCACCACTAAACTTTAACTTGGACAGGTCATGGATAACTTCAGCAGGGATGGTACATTCAAACTTTGTAGAAACACATCTCGAGATTATGATATTAGGAAGAACCATTTTTAAATAAGAGATTCAAACTAGACTCTATGGACACAACCTATCGTCTGGACCTCCTTCTAGTGCCATAAATATTGACGGTGTTGGACCTGCAACATTCAGGGGATCTCCTTGATATGAAGTCCCAACTAGACCTCACATTCTATGGTGTAGGAGTCCCATCCAGCATGATGGCCCAATTTCCATTTACTTATAGATATGCCTTGGCTTTGGTTGTTAGCACATGAGAGTGTTACATTGGAATCTTCAAACAAAAAGGTACGTGTGCCTGGTGAGTGCATAATGTAACTATATCAAGGTTCTCTTACTGTAAAAGGGGGAGAAAAGTGAGCCTCTGAGTGAGAGGTAGAAGTAACACCTAGGAAGAGACACATGAGAACCAAGAATGGTCTATCCAGCATCTAGTGAAATAGTCCACAACGAATGCGGTAGTCATTAAAACCAAAGTGCAAGGGAAAACACGCACACCATCCAACAGAGTAGTCCACATGGATGTGATGTTCATTATAACCAGTAGAAAAGATGGGTCTGTCTAGTTTCCGACGGAGTAGTTCACTTGGGCGAGACAACAGTAACATCCAATATAATACATTCTCAACAATGTAAGTACTAAAACAACCATAGTAGTTCAACTATATTAGTACAGGTTAAGCAAACATGTATTACAAATTTCGAAAGAATAGTCTTACAAACATCCACAAGGCATGCATGAAAATGCGCTGGCCTTAAACATGCTTCTGTATTAAAAAAAAGTTCCAAGACACATATGTACATCATACATCACTAGCCCCAGTAGTGGGACATTGGAGCTGCTCCTCGCTCCTAAAAAAACTGACTGAAAACTCTCTATGCTTCAATGTAGGAGCCAAGGTGAAAAGTCCTTTGCTCATACAATGAGGGGATATATATATAACCAAGGGTGATGCTTGGCCCTTGTGACTCTTAGACTTCCCTCATGACCATCCAAATTCCTATGAATTTTCAACTGAAACGACTCTTCAAATTCATGTGTGCTTCCATTGGACTTTCACTTTACATTACATTCAATTACAACAAGTATGGCCCATAGTAGTGATGTGGATGAGACAACTCATGAGACAACTCAACATTACCCATAGTAGTGATGTGGACGAGACAACTCATGACACAACTCGACATGACACTGCTGACATGTACTGGCTGACTATGGTGTCCATGTCAAGCTATTGTGTTGTTGATTGATAGATGTGTTCTTGGAGGTGCTTTGCCTTCTCCTCCATATGGCTTGATGCTGCGGGGTCTTCAATGGTCTTGGTCATGAAATATGGCTCCATGCATGTGTTCCTTTCACTTGCTGCTTGATGTGATTTGTTAGTTCGTCTAGCTACAAGTAAGTCTTCTAACATGTGCGCTCCTTCTTCATCCCATTCATAATCTCGCCATGTTCCATTAATGTTCATGTTCCTACAATTCTCCCATGACAAAACGTCATCAAATCCAAAACCTCCTAGTTTAGCATGATGCATTGTTTTCGTGTTCGGGTGACAAGGAGGGAGGACAAGTCACTGAGACACTGCAGAGCATAGCTGAATATGGGATGAGGAACTCTGGGCACAATCTTCACTGTCTAGGAAAACTACACAGTGGTCACTACGTGGCAGAATTGCGCAGTGAACACCACCAGTAGTAGCTGCAAGGTGGGACCTTGCTGGGCAGTTCTGCATAGTTTCTGGAGGGAAAACACATGGATGCAGAGGACTAGCAGGGAAGTTCTGCAAATTTTTGGGGAGGAATATAGGTCTTGAGAGTCATCTAACATGTCATCATTCCTTGTGGTCACTGAGAGATACATATGCGTAGTTTCAACAGGTAGTGACTACAGCCAGGAAGAGGTCCTGGGAGGACACCTCTGTGCAGTTTCTGGATGCAAGGTAGACTAGACAACTTTGGGACAATACTACGCAGTTTTAGGATGCAAGACGCTATTGTGAGATGAGGTCCTGGGAGGACACCTCTGTACAGTTTTTGGATGCAAGGCAGACTGAGTAGTTGAGGGACAACATTGCGCAGTTTATGGAGATAGTGGGTTCCGGCTGAGGGAAGGACATTGGAGGAAACCACTGCGCAGTTTTGGATGCCAAGGGAGGCTAAGGTCTCTGCGCATTACACAATTTCTGTAGGCAAGGGAAAACTCTTGAGGGTTACAGATGAAAAGTGAGCATTTTAGGAAAGATGGATGAGGCAAGGTTGCTCAAGGAACTTCAAAATTTGGCTGAGTGTGGGATCGGAGAAGCCGATGTGAACAATTATTCAAGTTGACTATGATCACACACTTCAACACTTAGTTACACAACATAGACCATCTAGAACATATGAAAATATACTTCGCTCAATGCAATAACCTTTGTGACAAGGGTGCATGAAGTGAGTGCGAGACATGTCTATGTGATGAGAACAACTCATACGTACAAATATTTCCCCTTGAAGTAGAAAAATCTTCCCTATGCATGACAAGAAATAATCTCCAAACCCAAATATGACACATGTTGTATAAGATAAAGCATGAACAACTCTTAAGATCGAAGAGGGGAGCTTGAGATCATCAACTTACTGATAAGCGACTAAGGAACGATCAATCACAGAATCTATGGTAGGCTCCGAAATTGGAGTACAGGCCAAAATTTTGGAGGGTGTTCCAGACACTACAATAAATACCCAAAACTTTAAAGAAGACTTATGTGAAGAAGTTGCTCCCAATCATAGTAGAGATCCAGAGGGTCCTCCTTCTTCTACTTCTTATCTTCTTCTTTCACTTCTTGGATAATGTGAGCCTCTTCTCATTTCCTTTTATTGTTGTCCTTCTTGAACTTAGGACAATCCCTTTTATAGTGTCCATATTCTTGGGAACCAAAGCATTGGACTTTGGACATATCTCTTTTTCCCTTTCTCTGTGGATAAAACTTGCCAAATTTTACTTTTCTCTTGGCCATAGTAGAAAATGCTTGCTCCTTTGATCCCACATCATCTTTGGGTTTGAGTTGTGTCTTTAATTTTACATAGAGAGGAAAGTTCGTTCAATGAGGTAACTTCCTTATTGGCATATATACTTGATGTGAAGTTGCCCCATTCCTCAGGTAATGCATTGAGCACTACAATAGTCATTTCTCTATCTGACATAACTTCTCCTAGTTCCTGCATTTGGTCTCTCATCTCAGAGACCTTCATGAAGTATGGAGCTATTCCTTATTCCTTGGATATATTCATTTTATATAATTCATTACGCAACGATATCACTTCTCTAGCTGTACTAACCGAGAATAGCTCCACCATCTTATCATAGATTTCTTTAGATGTTTCAAGTTTGGAAACATAAGGAATGAGAGGGTCCTTGATGGATTCTATCAGAATCCTTTGAGCCCTTGTCTCATCCTTTTTATAATTTTCTAGGGCTTGAGTTTGTTCCTTTGCAGGAATAATGACATTCCCTTTTATGTAGTCCATAACTTCATTTTCTTTGAGAAGCATATCGATCCTCTTTTTCCATGCACGGAAATTAGCAGTCCCAACTAATTTATTGCTTTCCTTGCAAAAAGACATTTTGATATGTTTATAAGAGGACATAAAAATACTTACTTGAGAGTGTTGGTGATGAAGATATATTGCTTCTTCCTTTAAGATTTCATTATTTGACTTCTTGGATCTCAGAGTTCTTCAAGATGCTTCCTTCAAGGTGCTTTGTGAGAGATTTACTTGTTGATGCGAACTTCTAAATGTGTAGATCTGGAGATCTTTAATGATGGGCCTAGATCTGATTAACTTCCTTTGAAGATGATGAGTCATTGATGTAAACCATTCTTGTATAATCCTTCTTGAAGAAGCCTTTAGATGGAAGGCTTTCTTCTTTCTTTCTTCACAGGATGGTAGTCCTTCTTGATGGATCTAGGAGAGGAGATTGTAATCCTCCTTGTCTTTGATGGATCTAGAACCCTTTTTTGTAGATATGATGCTTCAACCTTTGTGTGCCCTTGCTTCTTGATCTTAATGCTTCAATACTTGAGATGCCTTTCCTTGATGTGTCACCTTAGCTATGATACCATGTTGAAGAATCTAGGGCATCTAGGTAGGATGAGATTCTTCTGACAATGATAAATCTTTGTGAAGTACTTTTTAATTTTCTTATTAGCACAATATTCTCTTATTATTACTATTTTTTGTTATCTTACTTCATCAAACAATTACCAAAATAAAAGGAGACAAGAACACAAGATGTTGCCTCTCAGCCGGGGAAAAACCTCTCTCTCCTAGAGAGGAAAATCCTTCTGAAAATTTCTCTGATTGAAGCTTCAATTGACAAATGAAAATCCCTAGACACTTGACCGGTAGATCCTCCAAGCACAAGCCACAATATCTCTTATGTTCTTCAATCGAATCCTCCTTCTGCATTGTACCTTGATCTCTTCTTTCGCACTTCTTCTGTCAACTAATGAAACCCTAGTTCTCCTTAGAGACCTCATCTTTGGTGCCTTCCTTTCCTTCTATACCTCGATTGGCAATCTTCCTTCTCTTTGATACTTAGACTAAAGAATAAGTCTCTTCTTCTGATATATCTCTGAGTTAGAGGTTGATCCTCTTAACCCTACTTCATATTTGATTTCTTTGCACATGTGGTTGATATGGGGCTTGAAGAAAACATTTTTTACTTCCTTCTTTCCTTCACTTTAGGTGTCTCGTTCTTCAATTGATGAAGATACTGTTATTGGTGATCTCTTCTAGCCCAACTGAGCTACTTCTTATGACTGCAATTGCAGATATGATATGGCAGCAGAATGAGCCCTTTCTCTTTTGCACATGTGATAGAAAAGAGCCCTAAAATAGTCCAAAAATTCGGATTTCTTTCTTCTCTTCTTTGCTGGCATAAAAGAAACCTTTTTCTCTTATTCACACCTCCTTCTTGACTTTCTTCCTTGCTGATTTCAGAGATAGCTTGATGGTTTATTGGTGAGGTCAAACTTCCCTATATATAAGAGTCTTTCCCTCCTATGTGGGCTGACTTGAGCTAGTGAGATCGACATGTCCTTAAGTGCACCAAAAATTCATTTCTTTGAGCTGACTTGAAGAGGAGACTTATCTTTTCTTTGGAGGATCTCTTTTGACATATTTCTTTGACTCTAATACATAGATTTACATAGCGTAACATCCCCACATGGATCTTCAACAATTATAATGACTCTTTGACTTTCCTAAAAGTACTTAAACATGTGCTTGACCTATCAAATGGGAAAGAAACCCATTCTTGATAATGACAAAAATAATAATTCTTTTCTTTTACAAGTCCACAGATCAAAATTACATTTATGAAGACCAAACCTAGTTACACTTTCTTCAATAATATTGAGGGTTGAATGGGTCAAATTTAACCCTTAGTTGGCTAGCGGGTTGTGTTATAGCTAGGCCATTAGTAGGAAAAGTGGTTCCATTCTATTCGATTGCATTTTGTTGCATATATGAGAATAGTAGCAAAGAGTTTATAAAGAGAGAGAGAAAACAAAGAGGGTTGGTTTTTTATAGTATACCATTGGCCATAGATATCACTCCTTTTTACTTTCATCCATTTCCATTCAGAGAAAGGGAGAGAATAGAAATCTCACCTTCCAACCATATTTTGTCCCAAAACGGTTTTGTTACCACTCAATAAAGTAGGGGTCCTAGGAGGGGACCCTATAGAGCAACTACTAGGTCAAGGGGCAACAATGGAGTGATAACCCACTTTCACTTCAACTAAGGCTCCTTGCTCTCTATGGACTTTCACCACTGGGAGTTTACCCAGTATGGGGAATCACAAGGATGAATAGGTTAATGAAAGGATAAAGGGTGATTCCAATGGCCCATTCACAAGAGAGACTCAAAAATATCGTTTTCTTGCTTGAAAAGAAAGGTGATCTGCTATATAGGAAAGGATATGAGGATTCTTGGGGCTAGGGTTTGGGAATATATCTTATCAAAATATTTCCTAGCCCTGAGAATCATTATATAGAATTGGTATTTATGTGATATTTGTGGAGTTAGAGTTGTAAGGTTGTGGGACCACATGGAACCAAGTGGACCCAAAATTAGGTCAAGGATGTGGATTTGATCAACCAAGGAGGGGCTTGACCTAATTGTGGAAGATAAGAGGATCAAAGTAAGACTTTTATTTTGATAAATGAATGAAATGATCCAAATGAGAACACTAGCCAACGGAAACCTAGGGCAAGAAACGATCCTTGAACTAAGGCTTGCTATATGTCAAGATCCCACTTTCGGAATTTCTTGAAATTTGGAGGGCCTTTAGAGAAAACCCTAGCGCAGTTATGGACAAGAGAATGAAATTTTTTTTATAGATATAATGCGAGAATAATGATTCCCTAGGTGACCTATAGGGCTAGGGCTAGAAAGAGAAAGAGGATGCAAGAAAGTTAAGCTTTTAGGTTTACCACCAGTGGTTGGATCAGTTCCTTGCCTTTGGGAGAGATGGAGTCAAGATGAACTTGTGATTTGGAGAGACTATACCCAATCAAGGAGACCTATAGACTACTTCGCATGGAAATTATGGCATGGGAGAAACTTCTAGAAGATTTTATACTTCAATATTCAATAATTGATGAATTATCAAGGTATTTTCATCAAAGATATCCTCTAGGAGCATTCAACCATTCATATATGACACATGAAATGATGCTATGCTTCAAGGACCAAAATTTCCACAATTTCACATAGAATAACAGTAAATTTCAGACTTATACAATGAAAATCCCAACAAAATTCATGTGGAAAATTAAATAACAAGAATAAACATGAAAAAGATCACTTAAATGTACAAATTAGTATATCCAATCATCAAATTATGCCAATAATTAAGCTCAAATACCAATAAGATAGAATTCAAACATCAAAATTCATTCCATGAAACCAAACTTGCCCTCCAAAAGGTAATGCGAAACTATCACAAGAGCTAATAACCTAATCCCAGTGATGATGAGAGAATGGGTCACCTCTCATCTATTTATAAAATCTCTAATGAGTTTGATTTGCCTAGTTTGGCCTAATTGAGCTATAAATAATAGAATAATGTGCAATAATGACAACCCTTGGTGACAATCCCACAAAGATAGCTCAATAACATAAGAATAAGCCTCTCAAGAGGGTAGAATGATCAACAAAATAAGTCGTTGGGATTTTGAGGAGACCTTATTAAGTCCAGAATGTGCCATGATGTGAGAATGGACCTCAAACATAGTGGAAAAGGGGTTGGCCCCTTGTTTTCCAAGAAAATCTCTTTGGTGCTCCCAAGTGGGCGCGGGGGGAACAAGGACATCCTCATGGGTCTCCAAGTGGATCAAAAATTCCCATAGACAATAGGTGAGGGCCAAGATGATGACATAAGCCCACCCTTTGTCTCCTGTCGTGAGACAAATCCTCATCTAGACCCTGGAACATCTGTTGAGTGTATGGTGCAAGTGTGGAGCCGGTTGGGCATGGTGAACCAAGTGCATCATCCTTATCCAAAAGGTGGAACACGAGCAATCAATGAGTGGTGTTGTGGATCTATGGATTACTCTCTATTATGGTGGAGACCCATGCCTCTCAACGCTCACCCTAAAAGTGCCAATGTGGCCCTCTGGAGGGCTAGGACCCCGTATAGGGAGGCCAAGACCCAAATGGAGACCCACCTGCAATCCTACATAAGATCCAAAGAGTGCCCTTGCCCTCCAATACAACAAATCATAAGAATAATAAAGTAAAAGAGCTTACAAGTCATGGAACAAATAGGGCACTTCATGGTGGCATATTTCCCTTCCATAATGGGCTTTGGAATGTACAAGTGTCTCCAAGCTCAATGAGGGGGTTAATCAAGGACCATATTAGGTGGTTTCAACCTTTAAAGGGGGTGAATATCCATGGTACATCCATCAAGTGGTAGGTGGCAAATGATATAGTGATGGAACAAAGTGGGGATCAGGGGAAAGCTCTAGGACACATGTAATAGTACAAGGGTAGCTATAACAAGGGAAGCCCACACCTAGGTATATGAGTGTAAAAGGGATAAAATTGTGGTACATGAGTTACCTTGACCTTTTTTTTACACCCTCCTTCATATGTATTTTTACTTTGATTGATTTTTCTTCATAACTGCTTCGGGCTCTAGGGGATGAGAGCATGATGTGTATGATGAAGTAGTAGGTACCCCCTTTTGAGGTAGGGAATTTCATTTCCCACCAAGGGTTGGGACAATTATGGGTTCCTTAATAATGGAGGGGGATCATCTAGGGACCATAGGAACTAGGGTCATGACCACAAATATGGGGTAGTGCTCATGTTTGGTTTTTTGCCATGTGCTAAAATTGTTTTTTCCAACCACATTTTACATTTTATGGTACATTTCCTATTGAGAGTGGCCAAACTATAATTTCTCTTTTCTTTTTTTAGCTGCATCAACCTATAGGCATTCTTCCAGGCCTGACCCAAGGTGTGGACAAGGGGAGATGGAGTCTAACCCTATGTGGACCTGGACGAAAAAGAAATGAATGGGGCTAAAATGAGTGGAAGGGAGTGATTTCTATGGTGTCGGGAAGCAGGACCACACAACCAAAATTAGGATTTTCTCACGTAGTGCCGAATCCAAAAGCTAGTGGAAAATAAAGGAGATCCCATGAGATGAGGATACAAGGCTAACTACAAAATTTGGCAGTGGATACAAGAGTGCAAACCTAGACCACTATTTCTATTGAATTCCCCCACCAATCCATGCCCAAAAGTACCCATGACAAGTATGGAAAATCATTAAAATATACTAATGAAAAGCCATACCTTCAGGGTTGGGAGTTCCATATTGAAACTTACAATCATAATAGATGGGCGAGGGACCACATGGTTGGCTCAGGTGGTGGATATAATGGCACATCGAGCTATCTGGTGCTTGCAAGGGGCTATTGGCTGTCGATTGAGGACCATATAGGAGAAATTTTTTCTCCTATATACACTACCCACAGGTGGTGGGTAATATTTGGCTTCAACTAGGACATGAGCTCTCAGAGAGGTGCGTGAAGCTACTCAAAAGGGAGGTCATGAGAACACCAACAATCTCTTGGTACCACATACCTATTACTTGCACATATCACATACCAAGCACAAGGGGGAAGCATGTTTTTGTGGTGTCTTATGATCACCCATTCTTAGTATTAGGCCATAAAATCAACAAAGAAAACAAAACTTTATGCAATTCTAACCTAAATGCAGCTAATCTATATGATGATGGTAGCTATGAAAAAATTAGTATGCAACGCATTCTACCCTGCCATGCATGTTACATTATGCAAATGCTAAGTGTAATCATACATCAATTATAACCAACATATTATTAAATCAATATAAAAACATTTTCCCTTATGAACCACCATGATGCAAGGGACCTAAATATGACTTTTCCCATTACAAGATTTCCTTGATGAATGATAAGGGCAGGGGCAAGGAAAATTTAAGGACCATTCATCAATTTTTATAGATGAGGAGGGAAAATAGGAATCCAACTCGCGCAACCTTTCTTGTAATGAACATATGGAGAACTCAATGACCAGGCTTATAAAATTTTGATGAATAGAAACCTTAGGCATATCCTCCTCATGGCATAACGAGATATATTACTCATCCACATCCACATTTATAATATCCTGATTATCAAGGGAGGAATTAGGTGGAATATGATCATCATATCTTGGGAAAACCACAATCTCATTTCAAGGTATTGAAAAAGCTTCTCAATTCTAAGAGATTCATTAAGAGGGGCATCAGGTTCCTCTTGAATTCTAATAACATCATGATAATTGGGTCGAGTATCATCTTGAAACATATAAAATAGGACTTTCCAATGAGCCATTTACTTCCATGCAAATATTTTTATGATATTAGATATGGAATCGCCAAGGCGAATTTAGAGATGCCTAGAGAAATGCTTGCTTCACCTTACAAGAATTTAATTTAAAGTTCAATGAAGAGCTAGGGCATCGTTCTTACAATGGAGTCACCAAGAATGATATGTAAATATTGTCATATGAAGAACAAGACACATGTCTCATGTCCCTGACAACGGTGCCAAAATGTTACTGCTCAAACTAGCAGGGGTCCTAAGATGGGATCCTATAGAGCAACTACTAGGTCAAGGGGAAACAATGGAGTGATAACCCACTGTCACTTCACCTAAGGCTCCCTTCTCTTTACAAAATTTTTCCGATGGGAGGATACCCATTATGGGGAATCACAAGGATGAATAGGTTAATGAAATGATAAAGGGTGGTTCCAATGGCCCATTCACAAGAGAGACTCAACAATATGGATTTATTTCTTGAAAATAAAGGTGATAGGCTCTCTATGAAAGCCTATGAGGATTCTTTGGGCTAGGGTTTGGGAATATATCTTATCAAGAGATTTCCTAGACCCGAGAAGCCTTATAGAGAATTGGTCTTTATGTGATATTTGTGGAATTAGAGTTGTAAGGTTGTGGGACCACATAGGACCAAGTGGACCAAGAAATAGGTCAAGGATGTGGAGTTGATCAACCAAGGACGGGCTTGACCTAATTGTGGAAGAGAAGAGATCAAAGGAAAAATTTTCTTTTGATAAATGAATGCGATGATCCAAATGAGGACTCTAACCAAGGGAAACCTAGGGCAGGAAACGATCCTTGAGCTAGGGTTCACTATATCTCAAGATACCACTGCCATAATTTCTTGAAATTTGGAGGGCCTTTAGAGAAAACCCTAGAATTTTTATGGACAAGAGATCCAACTTTTTTGATGCTAACATGTGAGAAAAATTATGCCCTAGGTGACCTATAAGTCTAGGCCTAGAAAGAGAAAGAGGAGGCAAGAAAAATAATATTTTAGGTTGACCATTAGTGGTTGGATTAGTGCCTTGATTTTGGGAAAGATGGAGTCAAGATGAACTTGTGATTTGGAGAGACTATACCCAACCAAGGAGACCTCTAGACAAATTTTCATGGAAATTAGGGCATGAGAGAAGCTTCCAAAAGTTTTTATACTTTGATATGCAATAATTGATGAATTATCAATATTTTTTCAACAAAGATATCCTCTAGTAACATTCACCCATTAATACATGACACTTGCAATGATGCTACACTTTAAAGACAAAAATTTCCATAATTTCACATAAAATAACAGTAAATTTCAGACCTATATAGTGAAAATCCTAGCAACATTCATGTGACAAATTAAATAACAAGATTAAACATGAAAAATATCACTTGCATGTACAAATGAGTATACCAATCATCAAATTATGTCAATAATGAAGCTCCAAGACCAAGAAGATAAACTCCAAACATCAAAATTCATTTCTTGAAACCAAACTCGTCCTCCAAAAGGGAATACAAAATTCTCACAAGAGATAATAAGCCAATTGAAGTGATGATGAGAGAATGAATCAGCTCTAATCTATTTTCTACAATCTATAATGATATTTATTTGCTTATTTTTCCCTAATTGAGTCCCAAATAATAAAATAATGTGCAATAATGATGCCCCTTATTGACAATCCCACCAGATAGCTCAATAACATAAGAATAATCCTCTCAAGAGGGTATAATGATTAATAAAATGAGTTGTTGGGCCTTTGAGGATGCCTAATGAAGTCTATAGTGTGCCATGATGTGATAATAGACCTCAAACATAGTTGACAAGGGGTTGGCCCCTTGTTTTCCAAGCAAACCCCTTTGGTGCTCCCAAGTGGGCATGGGGGGCACAAGGACATCCTCATGGGTTTCCAAGTGGATCAAAAACTTCCGTAGACCATATGTGAGGGCTAGGATGATTACATAAGCCCTCCCTTTGTCTCCTGCAGTGAGATAAATCCTCATTTGGACCCTTGAACATCTGCCAAGTGTATGGTGCAAGTGTGGAGTTGGATGGGCATGGTGAACCAAGTGCATCATCCTCATCCAAAAGGTGGAACATGAGAAATAAATGAGTGGTGCCAGGCATCCATGGAGTACTCTCTGCTATGGTGGAGGCCCATGGCTCTTAAGACTCACCCTACAAGTACCAATGTGGCCCTCTGGAGGGATAGACCCCATATAGGGAGACCAAGCGCCAAATGGAGACCTTCCTACAATCATGCATAAGATCCAATGTGTCCCCTTACCCTATAATACAACAAATCATCATAATAATCAAGTAAAATAACTTACGCGTCATGGAAACAATGTGGCCCTTCATCATGGCATGCCCTTCCATAATGGGCTTTGGCATGTACAAGTGTCTCCAAGCTCAACAAAGGGGTTAATTAAGGACCCTATTAGGTGGTTTTAACCTTTAAAGGGGGTGACCATCCATGGTACATCCATCAAGTGGTAGGTGGAAAATGATATAGTGATGGAACAAAGTGGGGATCAGGTGAAAACTCCAGGCCGCATGCCATGGTACAATGGTAGCTATAATAAGGGAATCCCACACCGAGGTATATGAGTGTAGGAGGGATAAAATCATGGTACGAGTTAACTCATCCTTTGTTTTTCCACCCTTATTCATATTCCTTTTGCCTTTGATTGATTTTTCTTCATAAGTGCATGGGGATCTAGGGGATGAGAGCATGATGTGTATGGTGAGGCAGTAGGTACCCCCTTTTGAGGTGGGGCATTTCATTTCCCACCAGGGGTTGGGAAAATCATGGCTTCCTTAATGATGTAGGGGAGCTCATCTAGGGCCCATAGGAACCAGGGTGATGACCATAAATATGGGGGAGAGTTCATGTTTGTCTTTTTACCATGTGCCAATTTTTTTGTCCTGGCCATCTTTTGCATTTTGTGGTACATTTCCTATTGAGAGTGGCCAAATTATGGTTTTTATTCTCTCTTTTAACTACATCAACCTCCTGGCATTGTTCTAGGCCTAACTTAAGGTGTGGACAAGGGGAAGGGGAGGCTAACACTATCTAGACCTAGTGGACACATGTGGACCCAAATGGGAAAAGAGATGAATGGGGCTAAAATGAGTGGAAGGGAGTGATGTATATGGTGTCGAGAAGCGGGACCACACAACCAAAATTAATATTTCCCATGTAGTGTCAACCCTAAAGCTAGTGGCCAATAAAGGAGATCCCATGGGACTAGGTTACAAGGCTAACCACAAAATTAGGCAGTGGAGACAAGAGTGAAAACCTAACCCACTCTTTTTGTTGAATCAACCCACCAATCCATGCCCAAAAGTTCCCATGAAAAGTAAGGACAATTAGTCAACTATACCAATGAAAAGAATTCCCTTCGGGGTTGGGAGGCCCATATTTAAACATACAATCATAATAGATTGGCAAGTGACCACATGGATGGATAAGGTGACAGAGATAATGCCACATCAAGCTATCTAGTGGCTGCAAGGGGTTGCTGATTGCTGATTGAGGACCATCTAGGAGAAGACTTTTCTCCTATATACACTTCCCATATGTAGTCGATATTAGGTTTCCATGGTCATATCTTGTTTTATTGTGGTTTTTATATTTGTTATCTATTTTCTTCATATTTATATTTTGCATGCATATGTAGTAACCAATAAATTAATAATTCTAGAAATCTAAGGAAAAATTGGACCTCATCATATATATTTTAGAGTTCAATAAGTTTTCTTTATCAGTTCTAATGTGACGAAATGTCCAGTGGAATATACACAACAATTTACATATCATATTGGTATCAAAATAATTTTATTTAGGTATATTTTGGGGAGTTGCAAAGGATTTGGACAAGTTAATTTGAAATTCATAAAACCTCAACCATGGATGATGAATCTATTAAAAAACCTCAAGATATGGTAGAGGAGATATTTGCAAGGCTAGAAGAGCGTGTCATAGATATCAACCATAATATGAATCTTCTCATGGTGGTTCTAGAAAATAAGATTGGAATATAAGAAGAAAATGTTTCTTATTGGGAGGTCAGATCAAAGGGTTAATCGGGGGATCATGAAGAAATACAGAAGGATACTAAGAGATAACCTTAAAAAGAACAACCCAGTTCAAGTTCCATGAATGATTCATAGTCCCTGTTCAAGATGGAAGCAAAGGTAAACATCAAGCAATATCAAGGTGAAAATGATGATTTGAAATTAAATAATTGGTTGTAGTAGTTAGAGGTTTATGTTAGCATTCATCACATAGAAGAAGAACAAAAAAATAATTTTCCCATTTGAAACTAGAGGGAAATGCTCCAACATGTTGGGAAATCCATATGGAAACCTTGAGGATTGAGGGGGATAATCTAGTGACTAAGTGGGAGGATTTTAAAACTCTCATAAAGTCTTAGTTCTACCCTATTAGGTGTGTAGAGTAAAAATGGATCCAGTGGTACTAATTAAGGCAGAGATAAGGTGTACATGACCAAAGCATATAATCTAGTAATATATCAATAATATTGGGTATCTATTCATAGAACCCATATGTACTCCTCATGTTAGAAATAATTTAATAGAGCAATGGAACACATAAAATATTGCAAAAATTAAACACAGAAACACATAAAACAAGAGAGACATAGATATACGTGGTTCACCTACGTCCACGAAGAAACATCAAGTCCTTCCTTTTAGATTATCCAGCAAAATGAAGAGATAAAACCTACAACAAATCCGTTATAATTTCCTCTTTTCTATCACACAATCTCCTCTCTCTTTCTCGTTCGGAATAATAAAAATACATCCACAATACAATTCCCTCATATAAACTGAGGGGTTTCCTTCTAGGCAAAAAAACCTAAATTAAAGATAACTTCTACAATCATATCATCTGCTTAATGAACGATCCAAATTGACTACGAAATTACAATATTTTACAAGGCAATTTTTCATCTATTTTTAGTTCCAGGGGCACTGCCCCTGAACCCCCACCAAGGGGGGGCTCCAAACATGTAGTTTCCCCCCTTTAGACCCCTTAGGCAACAATAGTGTGGGCGGGCGGGGTGGGGGAAGCCTCCCCAAAAACCCCTGTTGGGGATTGATATCCAAATGTGACTGAAACAAGACCTTTGAATCTAGAAGATAATTAGGCTCCACATCCAACACCTCGAGTATCTAGAAGGACTATAAAACTATCCGTGGAAGTAAGTGATGCTTTTCAAACCTAGAATGGTGGATGAGGATTATGTATAAGCACAATACCTGGAAAACATCAATTAGAAGAAAGGGAAATCAAGTGGTCGAAGTAGAAGGATCACTAAGAAGCTTCCAAATAATGGAAAATAAATGGAAAGGGGGGAAGGATAAAAAGAAAACATTCAAAACACACCAGCGAAAAGGTCCCAACAACCACTATAACCATTGTAACATTTATGGTCATATAGAAGAGAAGTTTTGGAAAATACATGTAGAAGTCAACCCAAATAACTAGAAGAAGGATGCAAAGAAGAAAAATTCCATGGCCATAGATTCGAGAAATCAGGTGGAAAGTAGCTCAGATGTGGATGAGAATATTTCCTACACATTAGTGTATAAGGGGTTGAATTTGAATAACATTCAAGAATATGAAAAAAGGAGATGACCAAACTCTTCCATATAAATATATAGGTCAAGAAGATGAAAATTGATGCTTTGTTTAACTGAGGATCACAAGAAAGCATCATTGTAGCAAAGCTAGTAAAAAAAATTGTGATAGGAAGTTTGTGAGCATATAAATCCATATATATTGGGATGGGTAAATAAGGAGGCAAAAATAAAGGTATCCAAATAGTGTAAAATCAGATTTGCTATCAGAGTTGATTTTATTTATGAATTAGAACTGGATGTAGTTCCAGTTGATGTATGTGTAGTGGTGTTTGGAAGTCCCTATATGTACATGAAATATGCAATCTTCATGTGGAGAGTGAGACACTACCACCTCATCAAGGATGGAAATTACTTCACCGTCAAGGCACACAAGGGCAAGTCCAAAATTTCACTAGTAAGTGCTGACCAAGGCAAGAAATTGATTAGTTCTAGCAATAAGTATGTTTTACTATTATTAAGAGAAAATCACTATATGGAAGAGTCAATGAGAATAAATTCATCCCTAGAGGGACTAAGAAACATAAACAATAATTAGAAGAGTTTCTACACTTAAGGGGGAAGTGGAGAATGAGATCCAACTATAGTTGGAATCTTCATTTCCAAACATTGAGATGCATAGGTATCTTGTTATAGAAGAAAATGAGGTGAAGCCATAGTTGCACCAACTACTGGAACAAGGTGTAATTTGACCAAGTACCTCACCATGTGGGTCACCCATCATAATTGTTCCAAATAAGAATGAGATTTGGCATATGTGTATTGATTATAGGGCATTAAGAAAAATTACACTCAAGAACATGTACAACTTACTAAGGATACGTGATTTTTTGGACTAATTGCATTAATAAAAATATTTCACCAAGCTAGACTTAAAGTTAGAGTGTCACTAGGTTCAAGTCAGAGAAGAAGATACTTGGAATACTACCTTTAAAACTAGGCAAGGTTTGTATGAGTAGTTAGTTATGTTTTTTGGCTTATACAATGCACCATATACGTTCATCAAATTAATTAATGATATATTTTTCCATTTTATAGATTCATTTGTTAATGTCTATTTGGATGATATACTGGTATACACTGCTACCTAGGAGGAGCACATATCAGATTTAATGCAGGTGCTAGATGCATTAAAGAAGTATTTCCTACTAGAAAATATTAATAAATGTAAGCTTTCATAACAATATTTGGTGTATTTGGGATATGTGATAGGTTAAGGAGAGTTGAAGTTAGATCCTTGCTAATATGAAGGCCATCATGAAGTGGCTAGTTCCTACCAATGTTTCTGAGGTTAAGAGTTTCGTTGGTATGAGACTGTACCTAAGGAAATTTACATCCTCACTTTCAATAGTAGAAACATGACTTCATGACATAATAATGAGCGACAAGAGTTTATAGTGAGGAAATGGTTAACAAAGGGTCTTTGAGGAGTTAAAATAGAAAATAAGTCATGCATTGGTTCTTGCATTATTGAACTTGTAACATCCCTCTGAAGTGGAGACATATGCAAGTGGTTATCCTATGGGATAGGTGTTGATGTTGGGAGGAAATTTTGTATGCTACCATTATGAAGTATTTCATGGGGTGGTTCTTAACTGCCCTATCTACGAGAAGGATCTCTATGCTTTGGTGCAAACCATGAAAAATTGGAAACACTATCTTATGGCAAAGGAGACAGTAATCCACACATATTGTCAACCACTTGAGTACCTGTAGGCATAGAGTAAGTTACAACAAACCATGCATTACAAGTGGATGAGGTTTCTACAATAGTTTCATTTAGTGATCAAGTACAAGAAGGGAAACAAAAACAAGTTGGACAACATGCTTTCAAGGTCACCCACATCAAAGATCACAACTTTGGGAACTTTGATGCACATGGAGCCTTTCACTAATGATGCATATAAAGAGGAATACATAGAGGATGAGGACTTCAGGGAGGCATTTTAGCATTTGCAAATCCAGGGTAATGTGCACGATGGTGACAACATAGTTGAATATAAACTCTAGAATGGGTTACTCTATAGGTTGGACAAGTTATGTGTTCCTAAAGGTGTCTGGATGCAACTAATTAGAGAGGGTCATACCTCCAATGTTGTAGGGCATTTTGGTGTAGGGAAGACAAAGGCCAATTTGAAGAGGTATATGTATTAGCTCAGGATGCAAGAAGATGTAGCTAGGTTCATAAACGAGTGTATGCTTTGTTGAACCAAGAATCATAGTAAGAGGAAACAAGGTACCTATAACCACTCTTTCTTTAGAAAACATTTCCATGGAATTTGTGGGAAGTTTACCAGCAAATAGGAAGGGACATGACTACCTGTTCATTGTAGTTGATAGGTTCAGTTATATGTGCATTATAATGCCATATAACAAGACCGTTAGTAGGAAAGAAGCAACAAACTTGTTCTTTGGACAGGTCTGGGTGCACTTTGGAACCCATGGAATATTTTTTTTCATACAATGACACAATATTTCTCAATGAATTTTAAACTACACTATGGGAGAAGATGGAAACAAATTTGAAAAGGTTTACAACATTCCATCCATAGATAAATGGGAAAACAAAAGTAGTCAAAGGGCTTCTTCATAGTGGTGTTCACAAGCCTAGAGGATAAGGATAGAGTGTTCGAAGGAGGTCCATATTTCTATGCGGCGACATAACTCTACATGTGGCCATGGAAAATGAACTTTGTCCCAGAGTGTGAAACTTTCACATCGGTACCGGTATGGATTAGATTTTATTCCCTTCCTCTTGATTATTGGCTACCATAATCTCTAAAAATAATAGGAAACAAGCTGGGGCATTTTCTAAAGATATCAGAGGCAACTCTGAAAGGAAAATATACCTCCTTCGCTCGAATCTGTGTGGAAATGGACTTATCTGGAGCCCTTCCGGAAGCGATAATTTTAGGGGTATATGATGAAGAATGGGTTCAGACTGTGGACTATGAGCACATCCCATTTAGGTGCTGAAAATGCCATGAACATGGGAATTTATTCGGAGACTACCTAGAAAAAACTATGGAAGGCAAAGCGAAAACTGCCGAGGATAAGAATCATGAGGCTTTCACCAAGGTTGGGAGCAAAGGGAAAGGTGGTAAACGTTCATAAAAGAATATAAATTGAGGATAGACAGGAAAGACACAATCAGTTCAAAATCTTAGAGGAAGAAGAGGGGAACAAGAAAATAGTCAAGGACAAGGAAGAATTAATTAATGAAAAGGAAAAGGTAGCTGACATGGAGGGAATCACGGTAGACAACCATCAAAAGGATGAGACACCAAGTTGTATGGATATCAGTAGGGACTAGGAGATGACTCCAAGTGAAGTGGGAATAGAGGACTATGAACTACAAGAGATTCTGGATAAGGAAAATCTGGATCTAGAAAAATTTCTGGAACAAGGGACAACCATATGAGTGGACTCCCTGCCAAAAGAAGATTATGATAGGGTACAATAACTATTTCTATGGAGATCACAAGTGAAGGGAGCTGGGGTCAAAAGAAATCATGAAATTCAAGAGAATAATGGGTTGTAATGATGGAAAATGTACAGGAACAATCTTCAAAGAACTCAAGAAGGAAAAGAGGAAGGAAAAAACAGCATGAGTTGCTCAACGAATGTGGGAAACTACTGATTAATTCAGGTAAGATGAAATATCTCACTAGTTACTCCTTTACTAACCTTTCTTAATTAAGCTCACAACCTGGAATATTAGAGGCATAGGAAATAAAAGGAAACAAAGGACTCCCAGTAATAGAATCAAAGAAGAAAAACCAGACATGATTTTTATTCAGGAGACAAAATGTTCGATGGAGAAGATTAGATAAATTCATAAGAAGTGACTAATAAGATATGAGTATCTAGAGGTTAAGGAAAATAACTCAGCGGGGGGGCGGGGGGTTCTCACATTGTGGGATCCATAGAAATTTGGGATCGTGGATGCTGAAGCATCCATAAACTATCTTTCTGTGGTTTGTCAACCTATAGGTGACAAGGAAGTATACATGATCACTAATGTTTATGGACCACAAAAGCTAGCATACAAACTCAAGCTTCTCATCTCCCTTGAGAATCTCAGAGCAAGACACCCCAATATGCCCTGGATTGTTGCAGGAGATTTCAATATGATAAGATCCCTCTCAGAGAAAAAGGGGGGTATGAGATAGTTAGGAAGAGATTCCTTAGCCTTCCAAAATTTTATAATGAACATGGGGCCAGTGGACACTGAAACAATAAATGGAACCTTCACCTGGAACAACAAGAGGGGAGGGGCTTTTCAAGTTGCCTCCAAACTTGATAGATTTATTATTTTAGAGGACCTCCTGCTCAAAGGCTCAGCCATGACAGCTTCTATTCTTCCCTTTAGAGGATTAGATCACTAGCCTATACAGCTGGAAGCCACCTTTATGGGCACACCAAGAAACAGACCTTTCAGGTTTGAAAATGCATGGTTATCTCATCCTGAATTCACTAGTAATATTGGAAAATGGTGGAGCGAGGATTTGAACATTCAAGGCACTAAAATGTTCATGCTCAATCAGAGACTCAAATACAACAAATCCAAACTTAAAGAATGGAATAAAAAGGAATTTGGGGATATCTTCAAGGACAAAAGAGAAGTTGAGCAGAAGCTCCAAGAGATCAACCAGATAAACATCATAGAGGGCTTTACCGAGGAGAGGCAAAAGCTTATTGACTCCTTGCAGGAAGAATGGGAAAAGCGATGCTTGCAAGAGGAAATTTTCTGGCGGCAGAAATCAAGGATACAGTGGATTAGGGAGGGAGAAAGGAATACAATTTTTTTTCATAAATCCACCATGGCTCACAGGGCACACAACAGAATCACCAAGCTCAAATATTCTCAAGGGATAGAGCTTGTCTCTCACAATGATATGGAATCAATCCTTGTACAACACTTCCTCAATATAGCAGAGGAACCTCTGGAGGACAGATCTAGGTTCATTGGACAATTCACTCAATATATCCCTCAGCTGGTCACTAGATAGGATAACCACAATCTTAACAGGCCAGTATCGAAAGAGGAGGTCAGTGGAGTGATCAATGAAATGCAAAATGGAAAGGCCCTGGACCTGGATGGGTTCAATGTAGACTTTTTCAAAGCCTGTTGGGAAACATTCAAACAGGATATTCTTGAGGTCATGAAAGACTCAAGAAAATCTAAAAAGGTTCTGAAGGCTCTTAATACTTCCTTCATAGCTCTGATCCCATAACAAGAAAATTCCATGACTCTGGATGGTTTCAGACCTATAGCCTTATGTAATGTGGTGTACAAAATCATTTCCATAGTGATAGCCAATAGACTCAAGCCCCTTCTACCATCTCTCATCTCGGAGGAGAAAATGGGCTATGTAAAAGGAAGACAAATACTCAACAACATCATCCAAGCACATGAGGTAGTACACTCTCTCAAAAGCAACAAACAATCTGGTATGATCATTCAGTTGGACCTCGCGAAATTCTATGAAAAGCTAAGTTGGTCTTCTATAAGAGCAATTCTAAGGGCCTATTTCTTCGACCAAAATTGGATAAGATGGGTCATGGCACTCGTCACCACGACCAGTTTTTCTATACTGCTCAATGGGGTTCCATCAAGAACCTTCACACCTTCCAGAGGTCTCAAACAGGGAGATCCGCTTTCACCTTTCTTCTTCGTTCTCATGATGGAAGGGCTAGGTAGAGCGTTTAAAATTGAACATGAAGAAGGATGAATCCAGGGTATCAAACTCATCTCAAACTCATCTTAGAGGGAGTAGCAACCATACATCAACAATTTTTGGATGATACTATGCTATAGGGTATACCCATAGTCAGGGAAGCCAAAGAAATCAAACACACCTTGGATGACTTTGCTATGGAAGCAGGCACTGAGGTAAGCCTCAATAAATCCAAAGTTTTTTTCTTTAATACCAACATTGCCATTCAGAGAAATATTACCAGAATTCTTGGGTTTCAAAGGGATCAGCTACCTTCCAAGTATCTAGGCATACCGCTTACTGACAAACCTTTGAGCAAGGGGGTGTGGGAGACAATAATTAACAAACTTCAGGACAAGGTCAAGAAATGGACGCACAGATCTCTAAATTTGGCAGGGCACTTTGTACTCACTTAAGTGGTTTTGCAGGAAATTCCAATTTTCATGCTCTCAGCTCTTCCTGCTCCTAAAGGTATTATTCAACAGATTAGAAGCATTAAAAGATATTTTTTGTGGGGTAGAGGTGAAGAGAAAAAAAAGTGGGCTTTAGTAGCCTGGGATAAGATTTGCAAGCCCAAAAGCCATGGTGGCTTGGGGCTTCACGACCCTGAAACCCTCAATAGGGTTTTGGGAGCCAAACTTTGGTGGAGATGGATTAAGGAGTCGGCTACTCCCTTGGCTAAGCTTTGGAAACAAAATTATGCCAAGTATTGGCAGGAGAAGGACAATATTAGAATTTTAGGGCAAATCAGGGGCTCCCATATTTGGAATATGGCTTGGGAGAATAAAAGTATTGTTCAACAACATAGCTTCTAGGAAATTCGAGTAGGGAATCTAGCAAGATTTTGGGAGGACAATTGGCAACAGGAACCCAGCCTATATAGGGATGAATTAGCAGCTCTCAAGAGAGACACAGATAACAAAGGGCTGATTATGGTTAAAGACTTCTGGGACTAGGATAGGAATATTGGAAAATGGAGGAATTGCAAGGATCTAGGCTACAGTGATGAGAGCCCTTTGAAGGTCCTGGCTAGAGCCCTCACTCAGGAGCTAGAACATAGAAGGATTATGGTATCCTCCTTATCTGACCAATTAATATGGGGAAAGAACATTGAACGCAACTTTAACCTCAAAGAAGCTAAACAAGAAGTAACATGTTTTAACTATTTGAATCCTGATCAAGTATGGAAGAAACTTTGACAAATCCCCCACTAGATGAAAACAAAGTTATTCATCTGGCTAGTGCATAAAAGGAGAATATTAACCTGGAAGAATCTCCAAAAGAAAGGATTTATTAGTCCCTCCCAATGTTACCTTTGTGGTTCTCAAGAAGAGACGATGGAGCACCTTCTCAACCTCTGTCCTTTCACATCAATCGTTTGGGATTGGGTGGCCTCAATCTTCAGGCAAACAGATAGGGATAGTCTCAGCATTTCCAATAATTTGAAGAATTGGTGGGTAAACTTCTCAGGGAATGAAATAATTAATAAAGCCTAGATTCTGGTTCCATGCTTTGTTATCTGGAATGTCTGGAAAGAGCACAACAATCAGATCTTCAAAAACAGAGCAAGCGAGCCCCAACACATAATTGCCCAAATTTTGAGGCAACTCAAAGACAAAGTAAGAAGTCTGTTGAGAAATCTTCCTAAGGATCCGTCTCTGCCCCAAGAGTCAAGCATTATTCTGCATTTGGGTCTCCAGTCTATAAACCCATAGGGTTTAATCAAGGGAGTAAGCCAAATAAATACTAATATTAATATTTGGAAACCTCCTCGTCATGGCTTTCTAAAGGTTAATATAGACGGAGCTTCTAAAGGCAATCTAGGGTTAGTCGGCTTTGGAGGTGCTATAAGAGATGAAAAGGGTCAAATAAAGAAGATCTTCCATGGCCACTTGGGTAAGGATACTAACAACATGGTGGAGCTCATGGCACTAGAACAATGCTTAGAAATTTTGTTAGATTCAAATTTGCATAATGTCATTATTGAAGCAGACTCTGAACTGATAATTAGAGCGGCCAAGAAAATACGTAATGGTACTTCTCCAAATAAAGTTTCAAAGAATTGGAGGCTTTTGTAGGTCTTTCACCATATCCACTCCACCAGCAAACCTTGAAAACTGTCAGCTTTGTCCATATGAAGAGGAAAGCTAACATGTTAGCGGATCGCTTGGCGAATGAAGGAGTCACCAGTTTAGATAGGGATTCCCAGTCTGATTGGGATCTAGTCCCCCTAGGAAAAATGGTGGAGGACTGTCTCTGTTAGGTGGACAAAGATATAGAGCTATGGATTCACAAGTAGGACTGAGGAGGTTCAGGAGACAGATGGGTAGACAGGGCATCCTAAACTGCCTACCCTCTTTGGGGATGGGCCGCAATCGACAGCTCAATATTCCTTCAAATGTGTGGCGAGAGGACCGACGATGGAAGTATCACAGGTTTGATCAACCAAGGAACAAAATATTATGTGTAAATTTTGATGGTGTTTTGGGTTTGACAGAGATTTTGGGAGGACGGCACAAGAACTGTCCGATGCACGAGATCAATGGCTATCGCTGGGAGAAAAAGTGCACTAGTTATTCCGCAAGGTGGTGTTTTCTTAAACCACAAGTGGTTTATCGGATGGGGGATAAGTGGTATTTGGTTTTTTGAGGGAGGCTCCGATGCCACTCTTCGATTGACACGTACAGAGAGAGGTGAGAGAATATCGCTTTCATTGGGTGGTTATCTCTTGTGCAACTTGGCCACCCGATATCGCCGTAAACTATTGGATCCTCGTTGGGAGATCAACAATGTAGGTTCAATTGTGCAAATTGGCCTGGTGTTTTGGACTCGAAAAAATTATAGAGGGTTGGCATAAAGTTTTCGTCGGGTCTATAAGAAAGGCGTAGGTGTGGATCTGATGTGGGCCCATAGTTCTGGGATCGGAACGTACGATTTGCGGCTCTAAAAGATTACTGGAATTTCTAGTTGGTATTTTTAGTAGTCTTGTGGGCCCGCACTTGTAACTTTTTTTTGTGAGCCTGGGTTGTTTCAGTGCTAGAAATCTTGACCAGAGGGTCTACTGCTTGCATTTGTTGTTAGGGCTTCGCATGGTTTTGGATGCGTGGTTCGGTTCTTAGTCTGCACAACTACCTGTGGAGCTCTCACGGGGCTAGTGCAGCTTCTTGTAAATTATGTATTATTCATTAGATCAATAGAAGGTCCTACTCTTACCTGATAAAAAAAAAAAGATCTAGGGGTTTGCAACAAAACCTAGTAAATTTTGATATGCAATTGATTTGAATCTTGGGAGGGGCCAAGATTTGGGAGACCTAAACCCAAAACACTACATTGGTGGACGACAAAAAAAACACCACATTCAGGATACACACACTAAATACATAAAGAAGATAACCATTAACCATTTACACAACCATTTATTAAACGTAAGAAGCTTTTGGATGCTACGTGGGGAGGACCAATCTTCCCTCTTACAAAAAAATGCTTGTTATTTATAGCATTTTTTTAGTTACATTACCATGAGTAAATACCATGGGTGGATAATACCATGGGTGAGTTATTTATAGCCTTTGGTTACATTACCATGGTTAAAAAACATGGGAGAATTGCCATTCGTATCATTCCTCCCCCCTTAGGAAGCAATGGTCCCCATTGTGTGAAGTTCCCTCTAGATAAGCCTTTGTCGAAGATGAGTTGTGGATGACCAAGTGATGTTGAAGACAAGGGTTTTGCATGGTTTACCCATAGCCATGATGCACAAAGATCCGAGGATAGAGATAACCTGTAATGCTTGTGATCCAACTATGATATTGATAGTGTGTGGCCAAGCAAATGGATTTCAATGGCAAGGGTTTTGTATGGTTGACCCATAATCATGATGAAAGGAGAGCTGATGATAGAGATACCTTGTAATGATGGTGGGAAAACTGTGAGGTGGACAATCTGTGTCTGAGAAAATGGACTTTGTTGGAAAAAGGTTTTGTATGGTCTACCCATAACCATGGTGAAATAGTTTTCTTGTTGATTTGTCTTGTAGAAATCTGGTGGCTTATCTTTGAAAATTCACATGGGACCCATTGTAATAAATCTACTAAGAAATGCACATGCTTCTGCCATGATTAAATGGAACACCTTTTCTATGTGATCCCTCCCAACCTGCATATAAATTGAAACTGAATCTGCTCCTATTTCTGATGCTCTTAAGAATAGCATGAGATCAACAAATGAAAGTTCTTTTTGTACGACATTAAAGGCCCTTGACATAGCATATCTGACCTTCTTAGCAAGATGAAGTGGAATTTCCTTGTTATTTTTTAATGGAAATGTCATAGAAATATATTCAACCTCCATAAAATCATGGAATTGAGTAAACATGCGAAACATGATCTTTAGAAATTTCCAATACATAAATCCTTGCGCTATGTTATGTTGTTGTGTGAAAATAGATATTATCACTAAAAATCCTGGCATAATATCATATTTTGACCTCAATTTTTTAGCATTGTAGTGTTTGTATTTATTCACAGATAAGGATTCTCCAAGTCTCTTCTGTAAAAATTGGCATAAATTAAATGTTAACTTAGAAGATTGACATAATACTGATATGAAAGAAAACTTAATGGCCATCAGTGAAGGAACAAATATAAATGAATATATAATATAGATGAAATACTTGGTAATGAGTGATTGAAGCCACAGTTGAACAGTTTGAATATTCCATACCCTTGGCCTCCCATATATGGAATAAGAATAGGAGAATCCAATGCCCACTAATATAAAACAATAAGCTCGATCTGATAGAATTCAAAGAGAGAATGGAAGCATCACCATTATAACCATGATCACCATCCAAGCATTAATAAAAAAATGGAACTGAAGTTTGATCTAGAACTGAAGAACCAGTAGGTGCACGAGATGAATTTGGTGCTTGAGTTTGCCCACATGAATTTGCTGACTAATTTCTCTCTAGAGAGGATGAAGGTAACAAACTTGAATACATAGTTGATGGGAATGGTTCCACCTCGAGCTCAGGATCAATGTAGCAATGTTAGAACAAATTTCTGATGACATCGGCCTAGAAGACCATGTGAGGGGAAATGAGGATGTTGGACCAACAATCGGCCCATCGACGATGGTTGTCATCTTTGTTTTCGTCCCCCACCAAGGAGCTCACAACATACGGCATCCTTACCTCCATGCTCACCATATGCACAATAAAACTCTCTTTCCTTATAATAAAGGCTTTTATAGTAGTCGAGCATCCTTCAACTACATTATTTTCCTCTTCCGTTTCTTCACTAAAAATATCCACATCATTGCTGCCCTCATCCTCATCCTTGACATGGGAAAGGGTCAACGGATTTTATGGTTGACTCTCTCCTTCAATTTGAACACCAACACCTTCCCCATAAAATCTTGGGGATAGTAAGGCACTGATGTGCGATGAATTGATGTAATGGGGTCCAGGTGCTTTGTGAAGTGAAAAGTATACTCTTATATCATATGTCAATGCCTGGTACCTGGAAATATAAATGTGTGCGAGAAGGAATTGATCCAGTTGCTCGATGTTTGTGTAGAAAATATCACGCTTCGAGAAACATATTTTCTTCAGGAAAAGCTGGCAAATGAGCTGTAGAATCTTGGTGGTAATGATAGTGTCCTTGAAAATGGAGACATTAGTGAACTGGAGAAAGGAGGACTTGTCCTTGAAAACAATGTGGTCCAGCTCTCGTACATAAATCTGGTTGGTGTTACTGTGGGCGGGGACGTTATATTTGAAACCATTGCCAGCAAGAATTGAACATGCGACCTAGAGGGTCGTCTTCTCGATCTTGTGCTCCATAGGGCCCCCGTCTAATTTTATGACTTCGCGACAGGCATGCGGGAGGTTGAGATCAACCAAGTTTCGAATCTATGGCTTCTCACCTTGGGATGCCTAGGAGAATGTCATGTAGCCAGCTCACAAAATATAATAAAATATAGATCAACGACTTCAAAATCAGCCTCTTCGAGGGGGCAACCTCCTTTACATTACACAAATGAATAATTCTTGGATGATACAAATGAAAAAACATCCTTTCTATATATAGGAGCATAAGGGGTCACAATATAATCAAATATGACATAACAATAATAATATAAGGGCACAACAATAACAATAGTGGGCTTCTATGGGGCACAATAATAACAATATGGGGAGAATAGGGGCACAAAAATAACAATAAGGGCTACAATGAAAATATTAATGGGGGAATCACTAGTATTATAGAGACCTAACATACCCCTCTCCTCCACAAAAATTTTGTCCTCAACGCTTGAGTAGTTATGGATGCTTTTGTATAAAATTCTCTCCCTCCCATGTGGAATCTTCAGCAGGTAAGTTCTTCCACTTGATGATACTTCGAAATTGATCGATTTCGTAGCTGTCGAGTTCTTGTTTCTATGACTGCTTCAGGTTCCAATATGATTTTTCCTTCCTCTTCAAGTTGTGGAAATATTGTTTGAACTGGGTGTTTGTCACCTATAACCTTCTTTAAGCATGAAACATTCAAAATTGGGTGCACTCAGGAAGCTGCAGGAAGCTCCAATTTGTATTCCATAGTACAAATCTTTTGCAACACCTTGTATGAACCATAATACTTTGGTGATAATTTATCATCCTTCTTAGCTTGCTTGAGGGACATTTGTTTATATGGTTGTAGCTGTAGGAATACCCAGTCACCTACATCAAAACTTCTTTCATTGCAATGTTGATATGCCTGTTGTTTCATTCTATTCTGCGCCAAGGTGAGGTTATCCTTTAAGAGTTGGAGAACTTGTTGTTGATGCTTGATGTGATATTCCACTGCTTGAACCTTAGAATTTTCTCTAAAATATGATGTGATGGACGGTGGATGATATCCATAGAGTGCCATAAATGGGGTCATTTTTGCTGTAGTATGGAAGGAAGTGTTATACCACCATTCAGCCAGAGGCAACCATTTGACCCATTGTGTATGTTTATTAGATACAAAGAAATGAAGATATCCTTCAAAACATTTTTTTACTATCTCAATTTTCCCATCATATTGAGGATGATAAGATGAGTTACGAGCTAACTGAGTAACAAGACAAGAAAATAATTATGTCCAAAAATTTCCCATGAAAATGGGATCTTTGTCGCTTACAATAATCTTTGGGTTTCCATGTAGCTTTTGAATTGTTTCCATAAATGTAGTAGAAACTTTATTGGCTTTAAATGGATGTGATAATGCGCAAAAGTGTGCATACATGGTAAGTTTTTCAACTACCACCATGATGACACTCTTTCCTTCGAACTTGGGTAAGCCTGTGATAAAATCCATTGAAACCTCCTTCCAACAATGTCTTGGAAAAAGGTTGTAATAGACCTGGGGTATGAATTGTTTCAACTTTATTTTGTTGGAAAACCAAACATTCCGCCACAAACTTTTGAATATCCGATTTAAGGGCATCCCAAAAAAATTCCTTCTTAACCTTGTGGTAAGTTTTTAAAAATCCTGAGTGTCCTCCTAAGGGAGAGGTGTGCAATTCCATAAGAATCTTTTGTTTGAGTTGGGAATTATTACATAGGTATAAGCGACATTTGTACCATAACGAATCATTTTTCCATAAAAATGTATCATATGTACCGGGATCTTTGAATGAGTGCCCACACTTCTTCGTCATTCTTCCATTCGTCTCTTGCTTCATTTATCCAATATGGTTGGATAATAGAAATGGCACAAATCAATGCTTCCACATCCTCATCCTTTCTTGAGAGTGCATCTTCCACAACATTTTGCTTCCCTTTTTTGTAGATGATTTCAAAGTCATAACCCAACATCTTTGTGACCCATTTTTGCTACTCTTCTGAAGATAATGTTTGTTCTAAAAATTATTTAAGACCATCTTGATCTGTTTTTACCTTGAAGTTCTTCCCATTAGGTAGGGTCGCCATTTCGTAAGTGCATGTATCATTGCCAACATTTCCTTCTCATAAATAGCTTTGTGTAAATACTTTCCTTTGACTGGATGACTTTAAAAAGCAATGAGTGTTTCTTCTTGCATTAGAACAACACCAATTCCATTTCCTGAGGCATCACATTCCACAATAAATGTTTTTGTGAGGTCTAGCATAGCTAAGACCGGTGCTTGGCACATTGCCTCTTTAATATGTTCAAAGGCCTTTGTTTCTTCTGGAGTCCATGAAAATGCATCTTTCTTCAATAATGTTGCTAGAGGTGTTGCTATTCGCCCATAATTCTTAAAAAACTTGCGACAATACCCTGTCAACCTGAGAAATCCTCACAGATGCTTTATAAATGTGGGGATTTTCCATTCCTTAATGGATTTAATTTTGCTAGGGTCTACCTTCACACCTTCATGAGATAAAATATGACCCAGATATTCCACCTCTTGCACTCCAAAGAAACACTTGGAGTTTTCTGCATATAATTGTTTCTCCTCCAACAGTTTGAGCACCATGTCAACATGTTGAACATGATCCTTCCAAGACTTACTGTGGATTAGTATATCATCAAAAAATACTAACACAAATTTTCTAAGGAAGGGTTTGAAAATGGAATTCATCAAACCT